>QWTY01028123.1:0-11810 GCA_008033365.1 Pseudorectes ferrugineus
GACTGGAACAGTTGACTGCCCAGAAAGGATCAAATTGATTTTACTGGTTTAAAAAAGAACTAGGTGTGAATTAGCTGGTTTTGAGATTTAGAGATTCCAAAAGAATTAATCTTAATCCACCAGGTACCCTGTAAGAGAAGAACCATACTATTTATTTTTAATGTAAAAGTGTCAAAGAGTGAGAATAAATATATCAGGAAAAAATTCCCTTCCGTTTTGATTTTCAGCTAATATCTTTAAAGGCTTCCAGTCTGACTTGTCTGATCCATTTCACAAAGAGGTGATAGGAGATGGAGGTTTATCAGTGTTTACCACCTCAAGTGTCAGTAAAACTTTAAATGGATTGTTGTTGTTTTGGCTGATGGCACATGGATAAAACAGACAGGAAGTTCTTTGGTTTTTAGTGCTTTTAGGTGAGAAGAGGAATTGAAGAATGTGATTTCCTTGTCTGTCTCTGTCTTTTTGGGTCAATAATAATGAACTTCCTTTGAACATCATTGCATGCTTGGTAGGTTTGTCATCACCTTGAGTAGATCCAGGATTTTTCTGTTCCAAGTGTGTAACCTGCCTTGCCCCCTAAAGGCTGGGATATATGCCACTTCTATGAAACTCTTAAAAATATGGGTTTGGAATTTCATTTATGGCTGAAATTCCATACATTGGTTTGAATGCCATAAATAGTTAGTGTTCTGGTACACTGTGATAGTGTTCATGAAGAGAAATGTGGCTGCTTTTTTTATGGCTTTGAAAACATACATAATATAAACCCCATAACTTCTCACTCCATTACTCAGCTGAGAAAACCTAATGTTTTGCAGAGACTGAAAATATATTAGCTTTCTTGCAGCTGTCATCATGTATACTTCTGGGCTTTGTCTTTAATCTGTGGAATAATCTGTTCTTCCTTGCAGTCCGTGGAACTGTCTTTCCCTGAAATGAGACTGAAATCTTAATGATGCTTGGTTGTAAAATTCACCTCAAAGCATCAGCTCAAAAAATTCTTCTATGCTGATTTTTGAAATTTAAAAATTAATTTCTGAGACAAGCAAGAAGTAACCAGTGCTAATAAACATACTGAAGGAGAGGGGAGGAATCAGTGAGGGAAGGTGGAAAATTTAAATACTGCAGTAATTGCTTATACTTTAATTTAGATTCACTTAATCCAGAAAGGTCAAATAATTATTTTAACTTCTTCTGTCAGTAAATTACTTAGAAAATCATAACCTGGGAAATTCGTCAGATAAGGCCATGCCCAGAGTAGAGAGAACCATTTTACTTGAAATGTTTTCTAGCTCCCTGTGCTAGAATTTTTGTTTGTTCTTACAATAAAATAAATACAGATTTTTGAAGTAGAGTTGACATGTTCCACATAATGAGGACATGAGATGAAAATATTATGATTTTATGAGAACAATGGGATTATTTTAAATAGTTGCAAGTTTTCTAAAGTTATACAAAACTGTAAATTCTCTTTGATATTCCATATGTTTTAAAGTATACTTAAACAAAACAAAGAAAACAAACCAGACTGTTCTAAGAAGGAATCTAATAACTTTTAGAAGTAAGAAGATAAGACATAAACCACATAGAACTGCAGTCTTTACTACCTAAAGAAAGAATTTCAAGATTAAAAGTAGTGATTAAGATCCTACTATCTATTTTTAAATATATGCAGGCAATAACCATTTTGTGATTTAGCAGATCAATTAATATGAAGTCAAGCTCTCTCCAGGATTATTCAGAGCTATTAGTCTGTTCTCTAGAGATTTTTAGACTGTCTTTTTTAAAAGGTAAACTGTACAAAGTATGCATTACTCAAATTATTAAAATAACAACCCAAACCCTATTTTTTCCTCTTAATTACCTCACCCAGACCTCCTTAACTAACAGAGACAAGAACACGTCAGTAAAATATGAATGTTCTGAAAGACGGAAACTGATGCTTCTTACTCCTAGAGTATACTTTTAACATCTCTGTCTAAGAATCCCATGAGATGATTACTGGAGAAATAGATATTTTGCACTTGTGCTTAATATTTCTTTCAATTTTTTAGCCCTTTCCTTTGTTTCAAACTTATTTTCATCCAGAAGTGGAAAATTTAGAAGTAATTAGATTTATCTTTTTATTCAGAAAAGTTTGAAAGCAATAGTGGGAGAAGTACTTAGATGCTACAGAGGTTGTTCGCTTGCTCTGTTGTGTTGCCTGGTGATCCTTTGTTCCCCATTAAGGAAAGAGGGGAAAAAACTCACCACAAAAGCAGTGCAAAGCTTATAGGAAAGACTAGAAGAATTGTGCCTAACCAGTCTTTGTGATGATGGTTTATTCAGTATGAGAGCAATACTTCTTCCCCCCTCCTAGATTGTTAGAATCAGGAGGCAGACAGGAATCTATGCCAACATTTTTGTTTTCCAAGGTAAGGGGTGGCTACATTCCATAATCTTTTCCTATGTGTACATATGGATGTGCATATATAAATGGAGATGTATGTTTGTCTACAGGCAGTGACAGGAATGTAAAGCAGTTATTTTAACATGGAGAACAGAGACAGAGACAATGTGTGTCCCAAGCTGCTCAGCTGAAAATAGTAATATAGACCAGCTAGGGTCATTCACCTAACCAGTATTTTATATTTTTGAGGTTATAAACTTAGACTTAGTGATGGGAGAGGTATAAATAAAGACATGCAAACTTTTTTTGTTTGCCTCATTGTACTGCTACGCCTTTCCTATGTTCTTAGGCTTTTTCTTTGCTTGTTTTTATTTATTCCTAGTTATACTTCAGTGGCCTACTAAATGTGTTCTTTTCAAGAATATTTATCTTTCCTTGCTGCTTAATTCATCTAAATATTTAGACATTGCTATATTCTCAGTCAGTAGGCACTTGGCTAATCTATACAAATTCATCTCATTTATAAATTATTCCTTCTAGCCCACTGCCAGTTTACACGCAACAGAATGCAAAGTAAACGTGCTTCAAACCTTATCGATCAGCAAACCAAGAACAACAACTCATCTTATTAAAGTGTGGCAGCTTAAGCCAAAGGAATAGAACCTTTAATTTTTCATGAGGAATCCTGAGAGAATTTGGCAAAGCAAAACAAGTGACTATTCCTACGCTGATCAGCCCTTTGAAGTGCTGGAGGTCACTGCTGCTTGTTGGCCACTTCTCATTTCTGTTTGAGACCTGAGCAGTAATTTGGACCTGGTGCACACAGATGGGGGCTGCCCTGTGGTGACTGGGAGAATTTGGAGCAGAAGATGCCCCTGTGCCCACAGAACAGCAGATGAAGGGCCCAAACCCCTGGGTAGTAGCAAATGTATGGTACAGAGATGCACCAAATGTCCTTTGGTTCTTTGCATGATATTAGAGAGTTGGTGGTACTTTTCTGCCTGAGGGCAACCCAGTAGCTTTCCAATTATTGAGAGCCTTCCAATTTAAACAAAAAACCGCATTGCAACATGAACACAATTACAGAATTCAAAAGCTTTTCAGCATATTTTATTTGTACACTTAGTTATTTTGATCCCTTAGCAGCAACAGCAAAATGTAACTGTGAGACATGTTTGAGCTTTATGAAGAGTTTTCTTTACTGAAGAGCTTTAACATATACACATGGGTTTTAAGAGCTTGGAGGTTTTTTTCTCATTAAACAGACTTCCTGGAGGGGAAAATAGGTAAATAAATAGAAGAAATCCCTGATTTTTGCTTGCAAATATCCACTGCAGGAGAAGATAAATAGCACTATGATTCATACTTTATTATTTAGTGACTATCAAGCTTACTTCTTGAGATTATCCCTTCTTCGAGTATTTGGGCTTGGTTTGACTCAATATCAGTTTAACTGTGCTGTAAGTAAAAGAAAACTTAAGGTTCTTCTTGATATTGAAGAGCAGTGAAGTAAAGTCAATGGTGTGGAAATAACGTCTGTGGGCAAAATCCCTGAAATCAACAGGAATATTCCAAAAAGCATTTGTGGCTTTGGCTCAAAACTGTCTCTCTGAGTTTTGGAGGAAATTTGCATGCACATCGATTTGCTCATGCAGATGTCTGTTCTGTATTCAGAATAAACAATTGCACACATCAGCCACTGTTTTCACTTGCAAATGGTTACTGTGCATATGGATTTTATAGGAGCTTTATGGAAACAGGCCCTGTAATAACAGCCAACAGCATCTCCTGTTTCAGTGGTGTTATTCTAGAATGATCATTGCTGCCACAGTTGCCTGAGAGTTGTCACATTTTATTTCTGAAATTGCAGGTTTGTGTATTACTTAACAGTAATGCACATCACAAACAGTGGTTCAGTTTCAGTGACGGTGTTTCAGCTTAAAAGCCTAATGTTTTGCTGGGTTTAATAATGCTTAAGTTTAGCCATCTGAAAAGTGTAAGATGGAATCTCAGACCTAACCCAGACTCCCAAGTCAGCCAAACGCATCAGGTATCATCAGCAGGACTTCATGGCCACTGCTGAGACAGGTCTGTAGGACATCTAGTGGGTCACAATTCCCTTTAGGAGCAGCGTATCTTCATCAGTTAGAGGAGTCAAGGGACATAAGTTTCACCTTTTGTCTGGGGATGAGCCTAATTATATTAATTTCCTCTGATATGCTTCTTTGTATAGAATGTTTTACTAAGATCACCGTTTATTTCTATAGGAGCCTGGCCTTTCCTCTGCTAGAATGTGGGAAGTAGAAGGGAATAGACCAAGCAGGAGGAGCAAAAGGGAGACCTTTCTTTGGTGTGACCTTTTGTTTTCCTTCACTGCAATTTAGGAAGCTGAGCCTTGCAAAAATGATAATCAGTTTTTTTGGCATTGCCCTTGGAAGACAAATTTTGACATAGTGGAAGTCCTACACCACTGGCAGATCATGACAAAGACAGAGGAATCCTCCTGAACAGGCCTCCTGTCAGGTCCCCCCAGTCTTTCTGGGAATTTGCAGTTTGCTGCTGGCTTGTGACAGCAAACAGCTGGGATGCCTTTGCTCCCCCTGAGGGGCTGACTGAGCCGTGGTGAGGAGGGGAGGAACCGCTTCCGTGCGGATTGGGAGCGGATCGGGATCTGATGGCACTGGTGTGCCCAGAGTGAGCGGGCCTGGCTTGCAGCACAGGATGGGAGCCACGCCACAATGGCACCCCAGTCATTTACAAACACATTTAGCTTGGGTTCAAGCCCATAAACATAAAATAAAGCTGCGATTTTTCCGAATCAGCTCACAGCTGCAGTGGCTGACTCTCCCCGACCAGCAGGCAGCCATCACATTTGTCTTTGTCTGTGCAGTGCCTTCTATCCATGGATCGGAACAAAGAGGGGATTTATATATCATTTACTCCCTCTGTTAGCTGGGAGCACAGAGACTGTGCTGCATTTGTCACACAGGTTGACAGGAAGCATATGGATATAGGTATTCCTTGTTGCAGGCAGACGTGTGGCTGACAGAACTTGAGAAAAATCTACGGGCTGCTCCGACTCTTCATCCTCTCTGCGTGTGGCATTTAATGACACAACTGTAGCAATTCGGTTTTATTATGCAGAACAGAGGAGGTTATTTAATTTCATAATATTTGGAATGGCTGCCTGTGTATATTTAACATCTTGAGGACAGACTGGAAATCCTTTTGTTCATCAGGTCTAGATGAACTAATGAGCAGAAAAGTAGTAGTTGCTCTGTAGTGCAGAAGCAGTTGGAGGAACTGCTTGGTTCCTTTTCCACACAGGGCTCTGGAATGACATGGCCTGTCCCAAAAAGGCCTTGAGGTTTCCTGCTGTGAGTTCACTCAATGTATGCAGTCTTTGGCCCCACACGGAAAGCAGCTCAATTCTCCGGTGAAAAGGAGGCAGATAAGACAGATAAGAAGAGATAACTTCAAATAATATAACTGCCACAAGACGGATGCCTGTGCAGCAGAGGAGAGCTGCAGATGCTCCTGAGGGAAAGAAAAGGTCTTGCTTGGCTTGCAGATTCTGCCTCCAGTCCATAAAGGCTGCAGGGGCAGAGCACAGCAGCAATGCCCTGATCCGCTGTTTCCCTGCAGTTTGTGCTGGGAACACGGGAAGCACAGGGCTGGTGGCCCGCTGGGGCTCAAAGGCAGACTGGTCTGTGCTGTTATTGGGGCATGCGATGGGCAAGTGAGGGACTCTCTGCTGCCCTCCATTGTTAGTTTTACTGGAATGGGTCTCATCCTTTCAGTTTTGAAAAAATCTGGCAGCTGTTGGTAGAAAGGTGTTGGGTTTTTCCATTCCATTATCCACCTGTAATTTAACGTAAAACTGTAAGATGATTAAAAAAACACCAAGGAAACTGGATGCAGAAATTGCTGCAAGCAGCAGTGGTGCCGTGCTGGCTGAGAGTGAACAGGCATTACTAGGCTGGTGTTGTTACTGAGTTTAGTAAATATTGTGTTAATCTTTGGTCTTTCTTTGGGTAGTTTTTATATTTCAGCTTTTTTTTTTCTGCTTACAATAGCAATTATAAGAAGACCATAAGCACCAAGGTCAGATAACAGCCTTTAATTCCAAAGACAGTTAGATGAAATTTCCAGTCAGATTGCACACTCAGTTCAGATAGAGTGTCCCCTTATCGGTGCCTTCTGCCTCTCATATTTTTCATTCCCTAATGCATCAATAATTGAGTGTGAAATACGTGTCACGATAGTCTTAGTCTGAAAATACTTTACAGGATCACCTATACTCTCATCTCTTAGTACATATTGCTAATGGAAGTACTAAGGGGTAAAATGTTTAAGAATGGGAAAACCCCTCAGCAATTCCATTTTGCCATTAATTCAAAATTGCCAGTAGCTTGATGGATACAGGGATAAGAGTAACCTGGATCTCCAAGATATAGTCCTCTCTAAAACTAAGGATGGCACTGAACTATTCTAGACTGATCTTAATTACATTCTGAACCCTTCCTAATGGAAGTTTGACCAAACTCATTTTCCCGTAGAAAATACTGTGATTGTATCAGCAAACACCATGTAGTGGATGAGAAGCCAACAACACGAGGCAAAGAGCACTTTTCCTCCACACCCTCTACGTTATCTGTCCCTTTAGTAGAGCTGAACAGAACATTTCTAGCAATGAAAACTGCAGAACAAAGTTTGGAAATACTTATTTGTGTTAGTGGCTCCTCTTGATGTAGGAAATCACGTTAAGGACTGTCAGAAACATAATTACCAAGGAAAAGAACGTCTGCTGTCCTTCTACATCTGTGTTTCATTCAGTAGTGTTTGAGTGAGGTTTCTTTCCCTCCAGTTGCCTGTACTTTTGCATTGTGGAAACTTTCTGTGGTCTGAATAAAGGAAGAAATTAAATTGTAGGAAAGTGTTGGGGTTATGTTGAAAGCCTTGTAATGTGACAATTTCTATCACAAAATGGAAGTCCCCAATATGCTATAAAAGCCCCAAGCATCTTATTCCACTTGCATCAGCATTGTACTTGCGGACATTTACCTTATTTGTCCTTCAAATGCATCCAAGAGTTAAACTCAAATCCTGCTTTGTCTCTCCCCCTCTTTTTTTTCCCCCCATTGAACAGTGATATTTTGCAGTGTTTCACATATTCTGAATAGATTTCATTCAAGTTCTGAAAATCTAGAGGTAAGGATCTTCCCTTTATTCCTTCCATGACATATCTTGAATGGTTACTCTTCTCTAGATGATGAAGTAATTACCTCATTTGGGATTTAAGGTACAATGACAATAAGAGTTATGACAGTATCAACAACTTCACACTGGAAAGCCCATGCGAGTGAAGTTCTTCGGCCTCTGGACTTTAAAAGACAAATCTGCAACAGAATCCTTCAGACATGTTAAACCATAACAGGAGAAAGAAAAAACCCACACATTTTACACTCAGCATGTTATTAACTGCAGTGCCATATACAGTGGGATTATTTAAAGAGTTTTTTCTCTTAAGTTTGAGAATATCGATGATTTTTCATTTAAATATGAATTGAATGGGTTTATTTGAATAGTGCACAGGGTTGCCATATGTATTCAGTTTGTTTCCAGTATAAAATTCTTCTTATTTTAAGGGAAAGTTTTTGGACTGGTTTGATTGTCTCAAGTAGTAGATGATGACAATATTATAGTGTGTCTATGTAATGACATTAAATTGCAAGTATTTACCTTTTTCTGACTTCATGAAATAGTGCAGTATCTGTTTCTAATGCTTTTACTTGATACTTGGCAAAAGAAACAATCTTAAAACATTGTTTTTCTCATATATGTGCTATTTTTCTACAACTATAAGCTTTTAAAAACCCTTTTTTACCACAAATATAGTAGAAAAATGTTTGAATTGTCTGTGATTTTGACAGTGATGTTTTCATACAACTGCAGTGTGAGTTGTCAGCCAGTTTTGTGTCCAAAACTCAGAGAGAGATAGGAATTCAATTCTGTTACATGAAAAATAATTTCACCTACATCTGTAGTGATTTTTGACAGCTCAAGTTGGTATTTAAATCTTAGACACTTCAGTTTTTAAAAACCTTAAAAATACAGAGGCAGCCAACATGTAAAATTGTATTTCTTAAGCTTTTAGAGATTGTTGTCTTCCAGTCTGTTTCCAGCTTAATAAAACTGGTGAGAGTGGTGGTATCTAATATCATGTAATAAGGTAGGAACATAAAGTCACCAATTTTTTTGGAGTCTTTGCCTTAATAGTCTAGATATTGTCAGGTGGCCACTCAGGACAGCATTCTTGGCTTTTGAAGTTACTGGTTTGTCCTTACAAATGGTAAGAAACAGAAGGTGTAGTAGACACAGAGCAGGTTAGAAGCTGAAATATTCATAAATAAGGCAGAATATTATGCAAGAAGTTCAGACAATTTGCCTTGAGCTGGAGACATATTCAGTGTGGGTGAATGAATCTGTGTGATGCCAAAGAAAGACTCTTGAAATACTTATTGGATAATTTGTATAAGGTGTGTTTTTTGTGTCCAGTCAAGGTCATTGGCTTCCTGGGACTAAAAACTGTGAAAGCACCGAGCAAAACGGTAACAACCCATGGCCCAAAGAGCTCACAATTTAACTCTCTCAACAGGAATGGAGTGCACTGGCTGTTGTATAACACGATGGGAAGGTGAAGCAGCGAAGCGAAGCAGTGGCTCAGAGAACCATGTATTTTAATAGCTCTTCTCAACATGTGCATACTGAAATCGCAAAGGTTTCCTCTCAAGGTAAAGCTCTAAAATGTTCATTTGAAGCCTGTCTACTCAGGCTTTGTGCCCCTTATGGGTTTTGTATAGCACTCAGAGGCAGAAGTAAATTAGGGTAGAGGATATAAAAAGGAGAGCTGGAGTTCAATACTGATTAAAATATTCATTAATGTGTGGGAAAATCCTCTCTGTTTTAAATTTTCAACTGATGCTAAAACAGAAGTCAGGGCTGTCTCTGTATAAACAGGGAAGTAAATGCCTTTCAACAGGTACAATAACAAAAATAAGATTAACTTAATTATGCAAGGAAATGTACTTTGGATCCTACAAGATATACTGCATAAATTCATGTACCAGGGGACAAGAACTTCTGCAGTTCATCATTTGGAAGTTACAGAAGAGGAAAAAAAATAAAGAAGAAAGGCCTGGGAGTATTTTTGGTTTACTGTGGCTGTGACCCACATATTTGACACTGCCAAGAGAAAACCAGTGCACTTTTCATGTAGCAGGCGTGGTGTTTTCTGGCATAATCCAAAAAAAAAATCCTGTAAAAGCCATTGACATGCTTTCATTTAGAGCAGTGTTAACAGTCCCCTGGAAACTATATATATCACTTTATTGGACTGAATAACAAAAGAACTGCTAGGCTGATTACAGGAAGGACAGTAGCTCTGTTAAAGACATGTTCAAATAGCTTTGCTAGGCTTGTTTAGATTAACAAAATTAAAGTGGAGGAACTACAAGAATATCTTTCAATTACATCAGTGAAGAAAATACCAAGATAAGAAAATAAGTATTTGGGTTGAAATACTGCTACAGAAATAAACTGTTTAATAATTTAAACTTGATTTTGGTAAAAAGCTTCTGACTGCCCAAAGAGTTTTACCACGGCTCGTGGGCACACCCCACATTGCTGTGAGTACCCTGGGTGTTGCTTTGTAGCATCTTTGGGCACGAAGCATGACCTGTACACGTGTGTGTGGCACGTAACCCTCCCCAGGAGCAGGCTGAGGTGGAGATGGGATGGAACAGGCACAGGTGACACATCAAATCTTTCTGCTGGCCAGAACTTACATTTTTCTCCCACGCTTTCATTTGCCATTAGCAGAGCCAATAGCCTGGGGCATTGCAGTTTCACAGCAGACTGTGGGTGCATTTGAAAATTGTGTGCCAAGCCCCATGTGGGTGAAGTGAAAGAATTAAAGATTACCTGAAGTTGCCCATAATGACTTGTGTTTTACTCGTCTCTGGAGATTCTATATGAAGAAGCAAAGCACAAAGAGCCTGTTTGTACAAATCCAGCTGTTTCTCCCAAATCTACTGCTGTATTTAATTGGTAACACCTAGCTGTTCTTTCCTTAGCATCCTTGGTGTTATCCCTATCTTTGATAGACATTTATACCAATTTGACTCAAATTACATGGATTTAGCAAGTGGCTTGTGTTTTAGTGAAATGGGAAGACATAAAAGAACACTGAGACTCGCTTGCTTTGGGTATAATTTTTTCAGGAGAGTCCAACAAGTCTGCTTATAATGGATTGACCTTCCTTTCACAGCAACAGTGCAGCTTCCCAGCTGAAACACTCTTCAAAGGAGCTGCTACAAGGAGAAATCAGAAGCAGCTGACTGGCCTGTGGAACCACATCGGGGATGTCATGAGTAATGTCCTTCTTGGAATGAGAAGTGAACCGGCCCCAGTAGGTGTAGGTGTATTTGCCAAGTCAAACATCATTTACCTGCTCCAGGGCCCAGCTCCGAGCCTCACAGTGACATCACGGAACAGAGCTGGGGATGCTTTCAGGCAATTTTATTTTCACAGAACCATTAGACAGGAGACCCTGATTCATCACAGGGAACAGAAATACCACAATTACACAATTATCTGGTGATTTAAAAATTAAGCTGTTTAAATGTGAAGGCATTATACCAATGAGATGCATTTAATCACACACGGAAACAGGTCCCTCCCGAGCCTTTAGCTCATGTTAGCACCACTCACTGTAGCATGGGCTTTGTTTTATGACAGGGTCACATTTCTCTTGCCCTTCCATTCAGAAAATGACTGTGGTTGCCCATGAATTGTTGTAATCAGTACCACTTAGAAATGAGATGATGTGCTTAAATGGTGCAGAAAGAGTCATCATCCACCAGAGCTGAACTTTAGACTTATTTTCCACAAACACCTTCGAATAATCAAGCAGTGACCATGCAGAGCACAGTGTGCTGATGAACTCTGCACAGGCTTGGCTCTTCCCTGTCATACAGGGAGAACTTGTATTACTCACACCCAGAGAGGGGCGGAATTTAAATGCTGAACCTGGAACAAAAATGCACCAGCTCAAAATTGGAACTGGGGTTTGTGTTCTACTCGGTATAAAAACCACAGGTCTGGGTACCTGCACTAGACTAGCATCTTATTAGCATTGTTCTTAGTAATATTATATTTTATAGAAATTTAATAATTATTTATTATTAATTATTATCCCAAAATTATATTTATAGAAATGTAATGATGGTTACTATTAATTACTGTTATATTTTATAGAAATGTAGTGGGTTTGTTACTATTAATTAGTAGCAATTACTATTGTAATATCATAGTTATATTTTATAGAAATTTAATGATTGTTGTCACTGTTAATTAGCAT
>QWTY01028125.1:0-14770 GCA_008033365.1 Pseudorectes ferrugineus
CTGAAGCCTAGATGTGTAAAAAGTTACGAAAATTTAAATGAGAGCTTCTTAAAAAGCCCTCCTATGTATGTGTGTGAATGGCTGAGTAACATATATGTAGTATGAATATATATCTTAATATATATGAAGATACACACACATATGTAATATGAATATATAGAGAAATGCAGAGACATTCTATGTGCTTGCATATTTTATATAAATGTCTCTATAAAATCTTCCAGCCAGGAATTAGGTGCATATTTTAATAATTTTTGTCAGTTAAAAATCATAGTGGAATAATGGTACAGAAGATGCAGATGGTTAGCACAAAGATAAAAACTGTCACACTATTTTTACAGTCACTATTCTTCTCTTCAAAATATGGCTCAGGGCTTTATCTTCTGATTTGCAATTAAGCAAACGAAGTGGATGAGTGGGCAATGAAGACATCAGGGTAAGTTCTCACCATCTGTGCTTTATGCAAGTATTTTCATTGTCATCTTGCTATTAAAGCTTGCCCAGATAATTTCCTGCAGTTAAGTTTTTATAATTGTTTTTTCAAAGTGTCATATTTCAAAGTTTTCCCCTTAAAAGAGTGTTCTGGTAAAGACATGGTGTAGCTAAGTGGATGTTTGAGATTAGAAGTGGAGGTGATCCAAAATGAGAGAGTTAAATACAATAAAGACACCAGCTTCTAACAAATCTACTCTTCTTCAACTTCCTAAAAACAGAAGAGAGCTATTTACCAAAAATTAAGAAATACTAAGATTGAATTTAATTTAATAAAAATTGATAAAGATATAGTCAAAAAATACTGCAAGCAAATCAAAAAAAGAAAAAAAATTGCTGGAAAAACTGCTGTTTCCATTACTATGAAAATTTTTGTTGCCATTTCCTAAATCCCATGAGAGACTGAAAAAGAAAAGGCGGAGATTGTGAGAAGGGGTGAAAATAATCCATGCGTTACAGTGAAAGTAACAATGTGTGTTTTATTTTTCCTGTTGCTTTTTTTGTGTATGTATCTGCATTCCTTTCCCCATTAAAAAAAAAAATTCTTCAACATCAGAATATTAGGGAAAAGATTCAGAATTGCAGTATTAAATATCATACACCCACTTGAATACACCATATCACATCTGTTAAGGGCATTGATAATCTTCAGTAGCTTGCATTATTCCTGACAATCGTAATTGCAGTAAAAATTGTTTAGTAGTTACAAGTGTATGTGGGTTCCTCTTTAAAAACAGAGGTTGCAAGTATATCAAAGCTTAGTTTTATACTTGAAGGATATGTGTTTATGTGCAATCTCACATGAATATTTCAGGAACATAAGAATTTTTATTTTTGTCAGAGGCAAAATTTTGCTGTAAAATCTCATATGTTCTCACCACACATATAAATATAAACAGTCAGACTGCAAATCTATTAATTTTATGTATCACTGATGCTCTATTAGAAATATTTGAAGGTCATTGGCATTTTTGTTGTTTTGGTTTGGATACAATTGCATTTATTGGCACATTTAAAGAATTGCAATGTCAAAGATACCTTTTTTTTACGGAGTAATTTCAGTCTAGGTTAAGCATGAAACAAAATTACAGAAGTAGTATCTGCAAGTCTTTTCCTTCCTTTGAAAAAGTTGTATCAAACAAGGTAATTGTTAAAAGAAAATGAGCATTGTCAGCAGTAGCAATTGACTTTGCATTAGCTTTAATATTTTAAGGTTTTCAAGCAAGGAAACTCTGTTTTTCCCAGAGGCCTCCCTTTCCACTTAAGCAGTGATAAAGCAATCTAGATGAGTGTGCATAATTTCTTCTGGGACTTATCAGTAATAAGAAGACAAAATCTTCCACAAAAGAATAAGGTAAATTACAATGGAGTAAAATAAGTGCTAAAACCCAAATGAAGTGCCAAAGCAAATAAATAAATAAATAAATAAATAAATAAATAAATAAAAAAGTTGTGGAGCACAATGGTATCTTAATTGGATACTCATCTGAGACAGGTCCTGAAAAACAGACCTTTTGCAATTCTACTCTCCAGCCACTAAATTATACAAAAGATGAACATAGATTTATTATTGAGAACAAATTTAGCAACAGTTTCTGTAGTGTAGTAGACATAAATAATTCTAAAATTCTGAAAGATGATTAAATTTGATAACCCTTAAGGGATTGCATGACAGACTAGTGGGAGGCTAGTTCAAGGTGATAAGAACGGTAATATTGGGGAAGAATTTAATAAGGGATTTTAAATTTCCTTGGAGAGATTAGTAAATAGAGTAGCCTTTTAAATAATGTAGAACAATAAAACAGTAAGAAAAAAAATGAGTTTAGTACTGTTAAGGAGATTTATTTGATCTGGACTAGTTTACTATGAAATTTTTTCCTGTAGACTAAAAATATTTGCCATTTTACCTTAAAAGAAGATTTGAAGTAAATATGACATTAAAGTTAACTGGATCACTTAGCTTTCTCAGATTCACTGTCAGCCAGCTCATGCTTTGTCTCCAAAAATGCTCTTACCCGATTTGAAAGGCAATAATGTAAAAAAGCTATTTTTTTTATAGATAGGTCTTTCTGCAGAAGATTTAAAAGCAGTATTGTGATTGATATAACCGTGTGATCAAATCACATTAAGAAAATAAGTTCTATGAGAATACATTGAGTTAGGTCCTCATCAGATGTACAGCCAAGTTAATGCCAACAGGCAAATTTATGCTACTCTAAAATGTTGATACCTTTATGCTGTTGATTGATGGGTCAAATAGTTGTGGTACTCTGTTGGATCTGTTACAAAGAAAGAATATCCCACTACAGATATGAAGGCTGAGGGCAGCCTTGGCAGCAGTAACCATGAGATCAGGGAGATTAAAATCCTGGAAGAAGTAAGAAAAGTCAATAGTATAGCCACAGCCCTGGATTTCAGGAGAGTAAAATTCAGCTTGCTTTTGGGATTTCCATTGGGAAACTGAATTGCAGAAAAAGTCGAGCAAATTCAAGAGACAGTCAGCATGAATGAACAGTGAACTCCTCATTGAGCTCAGCCACAAAAAAACCCCTCAAACCAATCCTTAATATAAACCAGGAGGCAGAAAGAGTCTGATTATGTGCAGTGCAGGATGAAATGCCATAAAATGGAATAACTGTGAGATTTATGAATGCATTCATTTGGACCTTTCTGAATGCTTTTGTTCCTACTGGCAAAATACATTAAAAGTCTACAGAAATAAATTCTGATGTTCCAGAAGAGGCAGATAATGATGAACATTGTAAGAGGTATAATTTGGTTTTAATCTAAAAAGAATGAGATATACAAAACACTGTTTAGTCAGAATTTCACATGGAAAGATGAGCTGAGCTCAATAATACCTTTGGATGTTCCTAGGTGATTGAGTGGTTCTGAATTGCTCTGTGAAAAGTCTTCACCTCAAAATTCAGTTTGCATTAAATTTGGGCACTATGCAAATCAGTTTTTCTTTGCTTCTAGGTACAAGCTATAAGTTTTGCTTCTCCTTGACTTGAAGAGAAAAACTATTAATTGAGGATTCTGAGCAGCATGAGCAGAAATAACTTTTAGTTTTTCAGTGTGTAGAGTTGTTAGGTGTCCTGGTTTTGGCAATATATCTTCCATTTAAAACAGAAAAACATAAATATTTGTAGAAACAAATTGTTTTTCATCATACATAGACGAACATAATTTGTACAAACATACACTCTGAGATAGACTGGGAAAGTGGGTAGTCTGAGACCAAGATTAAAAATTAGCTTTCTGTTATTGTTTAATGAAAAATTAATGAAAAACATCAACAAAATGGATTTTATCTTAAAAAAAATTACCTAGAATATGCTAAATTACCGTTCTGGATTTTGTTTCTAAATTAGCTTTAAATGGTGATTCTCATTAAGTCAATTTAGAGATTGACTAAATCTTAGACAAGCTCAGAAAGGAAAAAATGCTTTTATATATATGAATTAAAATATACAAAAATATCAGTCAAGATTATTTTGTTACAGCTAGCTCATACAGACAATGAAAACTTAAAATGGATTATTCCTCTTGTAATGCAAAATGGATAAAATCCAAAGGTTACTAGCGTATACTTAAGATGAACAGTGTAAAAGTAAGCAAAGAATAGTGTTTCTACTGTCATTACATTTGGAAGTTATTGTCCTAAGGATTTTTTCAGATATAGATTTCATTTGGACTTATTGTTCTTGAAGCCCACTAATAAATCTGTCCTCTGTGGCTTCTGGTCCTGTTTTAATTCCATTATAGTTTTGCTCTGTATACATGCTGACAAATTTCACATTTTAATTATGTCAAATGTGAAGAAAGACCTTCGCATCCTTCATTCTTTTATTTTAATTTAGACACCTGTTAAATAAATGTGCCTCTTTCCTTAAGTAATATTAATTCATTTTGAAGACAATATTTTATCTGGGTAGTTGGAACATTTTCCTCTATTGCTTTTTGCATTCACTGACATCAGATTTCATTGTCACTGTGCACTGTGTCAAGATAGTGGGATTTTTGTTTAAAGATCTCTCTAATCATATATCTTGAATAATTAAACATTACCAGAAAACTTAGTGGTCTTATTATTAATTTTTTTGCTGGAATATTTACAAATATACTGAGCCACACTGTTCCCAAATAGCAACAATTGTAAATTTCGTTGAGAGTGAAAACTTCCCTTTTTTTCAAACCTTCTATTTCCTATCATGTACTAAGTGATCATCTTTTTACACAACCTCCTGTTTACCTTATTTTTTTTTTTTTTAAGCTTTTGGAGATGAAGACCATTGTCAGATTTTTGAAATTTGAATGCATTATGACTAGATGACATGGACAGATATGCTACTTGGTTTCTTTAAAAATTCCCGTAGGTTTTTGAGGTAAGAATTCCTGACACAAAATATTTGTAGTCCTTTCCCCTTTATATGTTGCATATAGGTACATGTCTATGAATTTGATCCTTAATCAAATGCAGGTTGACCTGCTGTAGTTTCGCCTACAGTGATAACATCCTTTTTCAAAAATGTGCTATTAAATGCAATAATTTTCACTTTCTATCGAGGCTGGTTTAAACAGATAGGATGTTGACATTTGTATTTGAGTCCCTTCAGTGCCTTACTTGGGTAAATGGCATTTGTCCAAGTTGTTAATTCTATTAATTTATTCTAAAACCACTGCTACCTATATTTGATTTGGAATTATCCATCTGGTTCATCCATATAAATAATGCCCTCAGTATGAGAATATCCCATAGTTGACAATATTGTGAAAAAGATAATGTAATCCTTTTGGTCTGGACTCATCTTCCTAAGATGTTCCTATTACATCTCATCTAGTGGCTCCACCCACTCACTGGAAGATTTCCTGATTTTGAAGCCCTTAAGAGGTTTTTAGTGTTTTTTCTTATCCTTTTGGCAGACTTTTGCTCAAATGTTTCTTGGAATGTCTTACTATGATTCTATATTTAACTTCCTAGATGTGTGAGCTGGCACAGGCAGGTTGAAGGAAAAAACCTTGAAACCACAGGAGAAATGCAACAAGAAAATTTATTTTCATTACCTCACCAGCTGGGGGATCCCCAAAGCAGTACCCAGGCAGAGGCACACAAGTGAAATCACAGGCACAGAGAGCTCAGTCCGTGCTAGAGGATCACCACATCTGCTGTTTTCACCTATGTTTCAGGGATTTGTGCAAGTGTAATTTACCACTGCGTTTTGATTTTTCCCACTGTAGGGCAGGAGTCTCAAGCATATTTAATAGGGTGTTTCTAAGTCTGTCACAAGCCTATGTTAACTAAACACAGATACAAAAGAGAGTCAATTTACATCAGATATAAGGAAGAAGTTTTTTCAATGAGGTTGGTAAAAGACTGGTTGCCCAGAGAGGTGGTGGATGCTACATCCCTGGAAATATTCAGGGTCAGGATGAACTGGGCTCTCACCAACATGATCTAGTCATTGCTGCTTATTGCAGGGGTTTGGATTAGATGATCTTTAGAGGTCTCTTCCAAACCAAATTATTCTATGATTCTATGTTCTACTTATCAATCACACAAGGCTAAATGACAATTAGTATAATATATGTGTTTTTCAATACCTCAGCTGCAGATCACTTGAATGTGTTTACAATCCTTCTCAACAACCTTCCCTTATTTTCCCACTCTAGAGTTTATGTCCCTTTCTAATTTTTTCATTTGGCTAAAACTTTCACATATTACTTAAAATAGCTGTCTTTTCTTTCCTGTTAAAACATAATAGCTTTTGAATGGCTTTTGATAGGTACCATATATCTACTCTGAACTTCTAATATTTAATCTTCACAGTATCTTCATTTTGTCTGCAAGCTAGCATTAATCTTTCAGACATTCCTTTTAATTTTCTTTCTCAGTCTAATATACATATTTGTTTTAAAATGAAATTTACTAAGAATTTCTGTTGGCTTGGATTTTTTTGCTGGTTTTGTTTGCTTGCTTAAAGATATCAAATTTTAATGCATTAACTTCATAGTGTGTATTAAGTATAGAATCCCACCCACCAAAGGACTAAATCAAGAGTAATTCCTCCTCTGTTGTTTCAGTATATATATTGCAGGGTTTTTTTCCTACTAAGATTTATATTTTCTATATCTTGTCATTAATGATGTCAATAATAAAAGTCTCATTCGAATTCAATATGAGCTTAAAAAAAAGTCAAAAAATTAAAGGATAGTTTGACTGAACAGGGAATACAGTTTTAAAGAAAGGAGAATTCTGCTATGTGAAGACGAAGATGTGTTCCCCAAATCTATGAAAAATGCAGGAAATCTTAGCTATAAATAAATTATGACTTAAGGAGAATGAAATGTCTCAATTCTTAACAACCAAGTGCTTGGATCCCAGAAAAACACTGAATGTCAAATCCAGTGTCTACATAGGGATGGATTACTAGTGGGGTGTTTTTGACTGTCTTTCTAATATGGCCAGGGTGACTGTGAAACACCAGAGAGCCCAAACAAGCTGTGAAGCATGAAAATGAAATTATAAGAATACATGAATGTTTAAAAATCTCTCTTTCCCTTCATTTTTCCATACTCATTCTATCCCTATGCATCTGCATTCTTTCCCCTCCTTTGTTCCATGTCCTATACATTTCACAATACATTTGAAATAGTTCCTTAAAACATCCCATAGTTAGCTTCACACTGTCCCAAAAGTTCTCTCTGCTCCATACCAGAACTCTCTTCTCCCTACCTGCCACAATAAAATCTATAGCCATTTAGATAATAAACTGTCTTAATTTACAGGGCATTCTGGAAATTTAGAGTTCTTTTCTGCTGAATCACCTTAGTGGGTTTGCAGGCCTAATTGTGCTGCTTTGCTGGCCTTAAGACAATTGAAGGTTGTCTTGGTTTTGTTGATTTCCTAGCAGGAGGTTTCAAGTCCCCAAAAGAACCTGCCATACAGAGACTTCATCAAGTTATTTTAAGATGAGCCTTAAAATAGTCCCTTGCCTTGATTGATTTTCTTTATCAAACTCTCCTGACTCTTATCCTCACTGTTCACTCTCATCCCTGATATGCTTAGTTTAATGTTTGCCCTCACCCTGTTAGCAAAGTTCCCTTAACCTCAATTTGTCAAATATGACTTGTCTCTCACTAGCACTCCTTATGCTTCAAAGACGGATCCATGCTCATAAATTCTGAAGTAATACCTGCACCACCAGCTGCACCAGTAGCTGTTAATTTACAGGATGGATCCAGTCCTGCCCAGACTTTTCCTGTCCTCCTGTGGGAAAGACCACCTGTCTTCAGCTCAGCAAGCTCCAAATCTTTCTTTAAGAGAGACTGATCCCCCTTTTTGTTGCTTAGGGTGTTGCACTAATTCTGTAAATTCAGATCTGAAAGTGAAGCCTGTTTCCCGATGGCAGAAGTCAAAAGCTTCCAAGCCCTTCCATCTTTGGAGTAGCATTCTTCTACTTGTTCAAGAATAGCCTCTTGCTATCCACACTTTCTTGCACTTCAAGTTCTTGGGTGTCTGTGAAGACACTGGCAACCTCCAGTTGCTCCATGGCCTGCTCAACTCCTCCCATAGCTCCTTCCCTGGTGCCTCGGACCCTGGGCCATGGGCCGGCTCGCACAGACATTCACAACACTGCCCCAGCCACAGGGAAGACCACAGGAGAAGAAGTTAGGCAATATCACAGAATTGTGTGAGTGGAGTCTACAGTGAGACAAAAGACAGAAAGCATTCATGTCATATATTTTGTCTCGAACTTTCTTCATTATTGTACTTCATCTATTTAATTTCCCTTACGCTGCCATATATACAACGTGGAATTTCCTTTCTGGAAGGGTACAATCAGAAAGTATCTCACCAAATGTTTCACTTTCCATAAATGATCATATTTGCTATAATTCATGAAGTCTTTTATTCCTAAATGTATGGTGCTGCTGAGAAAACAGATGTAATATGTACATAAAACTTGCATATTTATATTGAAAAATATTACCAAATTGAATGTTTTAAAAATATTTTGTTCCAACTTGGTTGTAAATCAACAAATGCATTTTAATGGACTCATGCACTAAAAAAAAGGATCAATTAAGTCCTTTATTTTAAAACATTTCTCTTTAGAACTGACTGAATAATACTGAGCTCTCTTCTGTAATTGAAATTTTGATAGGCTAATTCTCCAGAATGCATCACTGAGCACCGAATGGTGGGGCCTTTGTCACTGGGTTACAACCTGGAACCATGAGTTATGTTTTCATTTTGGTTCTCTCCAGTGGGATGACATGTCAACATATGTCTATCATATCACTGAATCTCAGCACATCTCTTTTGTATCCAAGATAATTTACTGTTTAGAAAAGGAAATTAAACTCCAGCCAATAGTAAAAGAAGTGAGTACTTGAAATAAAACAGCCTAGACCATCCAGAAATTGAATTGTCCTGGTAGGAATCTAGCAGAGACATGAATTCTCTTGTGGAAACTGTGGAAGTAGAGCATACAATAATTCAAGCATCAATTTTAATTTTTTTCCTGCTCTGAATAGGGGAAACTATCACAGGGTGGGGAAGCACATCACCAAGTACATACTTTATTTAAAAAAAACCAAAACCCAAAAAACCCTCACAATCCTGTCTATAGATTTATTTGCCTTTAGGGTTTTTTTCTCAATATTTATTACTGAGTATTTCTTGGCAAGAGAAATATGAAAGTAAACTGACTTTGAAATGGTATTTTACTCCTTTGCTATCATAACTGTTATATTTTAATTTACTGATAGGACATATTATAATAACGATTAGATATGCAGAATGCAAATTGAATACATTTTGTAGTCAAATGGCAGGTATCCTGGAGGCAAAATGCTTATCATGCATACACTGTAAAATATGTGTTTGCTTCAGTCTTTTGGGATTCCTCAGTATACAACCCAGCTGAAAAATGTAATAGGAATTTCATTTCATAGCTGTCACTAGGGAGTAAAAAAATATGGCTGGCTGAATAATATTTACATGAAGTTTTCTTTTTGTATGCTACACGTCTTTGAACTTATCAAGTGAAAGCTTAATCAAGGACTTTAAAAATGTTTGTTAAGACATGTCCAGATGCTATTGCATTTGAAAAGACAGTTGCAAAGAGAATCTCAAGTATATTACATGTAAGACTTCTTGCTGGGATTAAAAATGAAGAATCTTCAAATAAATGTAGATGATCATAGTGAAAAATTAATTTACAAGATTTCTGAGCTCTTTGACTAGTCATATATCAGGATTGCTTTGAAATGTTTAGTATTTTTAATTACATGTGTCAGATGCTTTGCATTTCAGAAATAAACACTCTAGTTTATAACGAGATAAGGTTTTATACCTACATTGCAGATAATTTTCTTTTTTTTTTAAATGCACGGGGGAATTGAGCAGGAAGTGAGGCTCATACTGTTGTCAATAAATAAATCTGTATGAAAAAACACCATCGAAGTTGGGAGGAAATGTTAACATGGAGAAGGACTGGAATATCGCATAGGAAGCAGCAACAGATCTTGATGATACTGAAGTAGGGCAACATGCAGGGATACACTGACAAGGACAAATATCAAATGAATTTCGACTATAAGATGGCAACTCATCTCTGGTGGCAAATAAAGAAGACAATATATAGGCCACATTATTAATAGCAATAGAAATCAGATTTGAAAACAAATGTGACTTTCAAAAGATTCATCTGAAATATATCCAATAGAAAAAGTGAAATTGTGGTTTCTCAGCCATAGTGAGACTTCATTTCCATAAAATACTAGGATGCAGTAGGTGCAGTAAAAGTTATCTGAAGTTAAGCAGTTACAAAGATAGAGAATGAGAAGAATGAAAATTTATATAAATCAAAGAAATCTAAAGAAATTTAATTTTCTTTATCCTAAAGCTGGAGGAGGATATGGATAACAGCAATTAGTAGATAAGAAAGAGATACAATTATAAAAAAGGAAGTGAAAACTTGTAAAACTATCATGAAATAAAACATGTACTAAGCTATCTGCTAGAAGAAAGTATTTTCAAAGGTTCTGGACAGCACTTTTATTTTTATACTGTTTAGATTTTGTAGACATTCTTTCCCTTCATTTATCCAAACTACATTCTTTGCTTTAATAGCTGACAGGATGAAGTCTTATATAAATAACCAGCTGATATTTCTAATATAAATCTAGTATAACATTGCAACAATCTTGTGTGTCAAGAGAGCTTTTGAGCTCTACTTCTTGTGTTCCAGTGACCACTGGGCTTTGACAGAGCAAAGTTTCCACTCTGCCTTCTGACTAATATCTTGTAGGTATTGTATTCCAAGGCGACAAAGAATACATACTTGCAAAGGGGATAACATCTTTTTCTACAGGCTGAGACTGTTGGCACACAGTCAAATTATTCTATTTTTTAGGTTGCACATAGAAATCATTTATCTGTATCAGATAAATTGCTCTGACTGCTGTCACATATATGTATCAATGGTTTCCCCAAATTGCCTTCTTAAGGTGGGATTATCTAGACAGCTGAAAAAACAACTTAACTTTCTCATGTTCTCTTTGTGAAAGTCCTACAGTGTGAGAAAAAAATCACAGTTATCCCCTTTCTCCCTTCTCTTAGCTATCCAGCTACTGCTCTACCATCTTATTAAAAAATCATCATCTGTCTGTTTAGAGGGGTAATAAGGTACTGATTATCCCATCATACTACAAACCACATATATACATACATTCACACACTGCACATACAATCATGTGCGAGCACATGCACAGAGGGAAACAAAACCTCCAAGTGTCAGATCCTAGGCCAACCACTAATTAGGGAAAAAGTAAGGAAATATTTCTCTCTGTATAGCAGAGTTTGCTTCAGAAACTTTTGAGTATGAAGCCTATGAACTTGCTACTGTCAGTGTTAGGACAGTGGACTCAGATGCTCTGATCCAGTATGACAATACCTGAATTCTAATGCTGCCCACCTTGAGGCAAATCATGAAATACAGTCTGAGGTAGAATCCTTTAATGCAACTGCCCTTGAAGGAGGAGGACAAAAACATGGCAAGCAATCTGTTACAAGCCTTTATAGCTGACAATCAGAGATATTTGATTGTCACTTAATGAATAAAAGAGTGGCTTTCCTTAACTTTTTTAATTAGCATATTTCTCAGAAGCTTCTTACAGTGAGACAAATTCAAAAGAATTCATAACATTTCACAGTGACTTAACTTTTTCCTCTTAAGTTTTAGAACAGGTTGAGATTGGCAGATTTTTTAAATTATTGTTTATATCCCTTTTGTTATATGTGTGAAATCTCCACCAAAAACACAGCTTTTGTTTTCTCTGGTATGTGTAGGATGATAGTTACAGCTAAAATGCATGCTGCTGTTACACTTCAGGGATTATTTGGTTTCAACAATGTATTAGTCTGAGGAGAGGTAACTTTATAAATCACATAAGCACTTTTTCTTCATCATACCTTGGCACCCACATTCTGCTCTTCCCTGAAACAAGTATGATAAAACTGAAGACGGTGTTGGTTACTCAAATACTTACCATAGCTTACAGATCTAAAAAGCAAGAAAATTCATTTTTATGTAATCCGTAGAGACACTGAATGGTACTTGATGCACTTGATGTAGTGCAAGTTCGGCAAGATACCTGAAAGGAATCACTTAATGGAAAATGCTCATCACTAATCCTCTGGAAAGTTCCAGTTATTCACCTTCTGTAGACTGAGGTTATTATCCAAATATATGTAGGTTAAAGAACTATGAATTGTAAAACCAGCTTTTCAGGCTGCACATGTACTGGATTGTACCTTCCCACACAAGTGCTCTCATTCAATTCTGTGAGACTGTAGCTTAGTATTTAAACAAACAATGAAACAGTTTTTATTTGAAACTTAGCTTGAAAGGACATCTTCTTCTGTCAAAGAAGACAATTTCCAGAACGGTTTAGTGAACACTAAAGTCAAGAAACGTTTAAACACCGTCTTGAACGTAAAATCTTCAAATAAAACCCAATAAGCAATATGTAAAATATAACCTGTGCCACCTGTGTAATAACATTTTCATGTATCCATTAATTATATATTGGATATTTTCACTCAAGTTTTCAGTACTTGAACCAAGTAAGAGTTATTCTTATCTACATTTTACTCGTGTCATATAGAGGCAAATAGAAGAAAAAAAAATTTTTTTCAGGCTATACTTTCCTGATAAGCTGTATTTGTTTCCTAAAAGGTACAGTATTTCTCTGAGATATTTTGGACTTTCATTACTCTCAACAATAAAATGAAAATAAGTAGGAAAACCTTCAAAATACTTATCTAAACAAACTCTACCATCTTAATTTTTTTTAAATGTTTCTACCAAAAGTGATGTGGGAATGGTAGATAGATTAGACAAATAATGTCCACAGTGTTCTCATGCTGCATCGGGAAGTTTCATTAACTGAATAGAAGATTGTGGGGATTTTATACCATAGCTTCCATATCTCCTAACATTTTTTTTTTTTAAATCTTAGTAAAAAATTATCCTTCTGATGTAGTGGTAAATAGGTTAAATTTGTATTCATGCAGTAAATGTTGACAGACAAGATTTCTTGGATTTACTAGGCTTCTAATAAATGTAACAATTTATTTTTCAGTATTATTTCACTTGATAAGAAAGAAAATATTCCAATGGTGCTGAAAAAAATGACAAGAAAATGGGCTTATCTGATTATTGCAATTTTTCCCTGTCACATATAAATATATGGCAAAGGTTTGTTAAAAATGTTTGAGAGGAATTGACTGTATTTTGCTGACCTTCCCCAGGCTGTGCAGCTTAGTTTGAATGTTTTCAAAGTTATGATGGTTTGCACATTTTTCAGGTATTTCACAGGCTATCGTACATTAAAACTTTTCCAACGCAAGACATTCTTAACTTGTGGAATGGGATTACTACAGTATATAGTCCATTGCAATGTGGATATTGCCCTTTAAAACAAGCAAATGGGGCAGAAGACCAGCTTAGTTGAAAATGACACTCTTGGAACTCAGGAAGAAAAAGAAATTGTATGATCTATCAAAGCAAGGTCAGTCTTCACAGGAAGATTACAGAGCTGTGGTTTGCATATGCAGGGAGAAGATATGAAAGGCAAACCCTGAACTAAAGTTGAAGCTGAGCAGAGTTGTGTCAAACAACAAGTCTATTTAAGTATTTTAACAGTAAGAGGCAGTCCAGGGAAAACATGTAACTGATATTTTGAAAGCGGTCACCTGACTAACAGGGATAAAGAAAAAGCAGATGCACTCAACATCTTGGGGGTTTTTTTCCTCTGTTTTTAAGCATACTTCTCTGACAAGCTCATGCACCTAGTGGAGGATGGGAAGGCTGTGGATGTAGTTTTCCTAGATTTTATTAAGATTTTTGATACTGGCCATCACAGCATCCTTAAGTGTTATTAATACTCTGTATCTTACTTTCCTTTTGCTTCTGCATTCAGCAAGAGGACTGTATACTTGAGGCCCCTTTAGGTTTTATTGTTCTTCATCTTCCAACTTTTGTTACTTAGATGCTTCCTGTGTGCACATATGTAGAATTCTTAATCATTGCACCTGGCTATTCTGTCACAGTGTTAACAAAATATTTACATGATGTTGCTGCTTTCACCATTTTAGAATACCTACACTGGAGTGTAAGGCAAAGTAATATTAATTCCATTCTAATTAATACACCTTTGATTTCTGAATGTTTCTGATCTCTACATGTTTCCAGACTCTACTTTGTCTAACCAATTCCTAGAGAGGGTGGTTGACACCATGCAACTTGTCTGGCGTGTTCATGCTGTGGAGAAACCTTCATGTTAAAGAAAAAGTATTGAGCACTTTAGAGTCTCTTTCAGAAACAAAAATCCTTATTTTTGCTGTGTGTGCTTCCTAACTTTGTTGGTGCTGAATTAATTTGAAGCAGAAATGTTTACCTTCAGGCCCCTTCTATAGTTTGTCTCAAAAGGGCAAAAATACTCTTAGGGTGCTCTTAAACGGAGAATTTTATATGGAAGAATACTGGGTGCCAGTTCCTGAGGACCTAAAATTATGAAACTGATCTGAGCAGATTTTTACCATTTTGTCAACCAGCATCCATACTGTGATTCAGATGTTCAGCCTTTGGCTTTACAATGTCTGAGTTGGGTTTCCCTTTTAATGGACAGACAGTAATGGGCATTTAATCTTATTCTAAATAATATGCTCAGAACAAGGCAGACACATTGTTCCTTGGAAGTGTCT
>QWTY01028126.1:0-15783 GCA_008033365.1 Pseudorectes ferrugineus
TGTGGATTCTCCCTCACTGGAGATGTTGAAGAACCATCTGGACGCAACCCGGTGCCATGCGGTCCGGGATGGCCCTGCTTGAGCAGGGAGGTTTGACCAGATGACCCCCGGTGGTCCTTTCCAACCTGACCTGTGACTCTCTGAGATGGGGGTGGGAGAGGTTTGGCAGCGGGGATGGCGGGGAACAGGGAAGACGAGCCAGGTGTCTGTCAGGGATCCCGAGGAGCGAATCCTGCGGCGAGCAGCTGGCCGGCCATCCATAAGGAATTATAGTTTGGAAATATAAGCAGCTAGCAGCGGGTTTTACGACATGAAAGTAGTGCACCAACATTTAAATTCGCGGCAGTGTGAGCCTGCTGCCGCTGCTGTGTCAGTCACGGCTGCCCGACAGGAGATCCCGGATTCCCGGGCAGGGAAGCGGGGTGGGAGAAGCATGCCAACACCAGAGGCGAAGAGGCTGCGCAGGTTTAGGGTTTCTTAGTATTGAAATGAGGTTTCTTCGTATTATGATGCCATAATCTCCAATTTGTGCGGCAGAGATTCCCACCAGATAAATAAAGCGGGGATTCTCTACAAGGAGTCCTTACAGTGCCACAGGTTGCACAGGCTGCGAGAACGAAGGGAATGGTGAGCAGGTTCCCGAGCTGGCAGAGTGACTCAGTGTGTTTGTGCATCTCCAGTACCGGAGCAGACAGGAATCACCATGGGAAGCTGATTGCAGTGAGTCAAGAGGGCCTCCTTCCCCCAAGCTAAACATGCAGGGACGGTTCAAAACTTGTCTCAGCGAGGAGTTGCCCTGCTGCAGAAACTTTTGTTTTGAATGAACGAAGCACTTATTTAATTTAGGGGAGGGATGATTACTTAAAGCAGCGTATAAAAACATACTTGATCCTCTGACTAACTTCACAGTTGTACTAATGTTGTCTTGCAAAACTCAAGCCCTTTCAATCATCACTTTAAAGCAAGTTTAATATTTATGGATCGCAAGAATGGATATGGAGGATTAAATACACTATTAGGTTCTGCTTGCAGAGCTACCTGGCAGGACATGTTCTGACAGACAGGCCCTGTCTCCACATGAAATCTTTTGGAGTAAAGTATTATATTTAGAAAAACGTGTCTGTACTCCATCCCGTCACCATGAAAAATCTAGAATTTACAGCACCTGATATCTATGCAGACAAAAATCTATATAATTTAATATGCATTCAGCCTAGGTACCGTGAAACTTTTCCAAGCATGAGGATCGTTACAAGCCTGAACAGCTCTCAGGTAAGGAAGTGCATTGGCAACAGATTTCAGGGAGGATATCAACCAAAGTAAAGACAGGAAGCCAAATCCTAAAAGGCATTATTGGATAAAGGAAGCTAGGCATTTACAGTGAGTGAGCTGAATGCCTTAATCTTACCAGTGATTTACATGGAGGGCAAATCTCCACATCGACCTGGAAGGAAGGGGGAAGAAACACCACGTGTTGAAACCCATGTCCACATACAGAACACGTATGGAAACACGAACGGAAACTGTCATTCATAAGGGAGTGGTAACTGTGACCTTACTTGAACTCTGCTCTATTTGTGGCCAAGTAACACACTCAGAATTTGCTACATATTTTTTCCTGAATAAATTGCGTGACAGGTTGATTCAAAATTTCAGTAATGTTTTTATTCATAAATTTACCTTGATTAGCACATTCCCAGGATCCTTCTTTAGCTCCACATTTCAAAGGAGCAATCGTGTTTCACAGTTTGTCTCCATTGAATCATTCCCTAGGCATGCTGAGTCTAATGCAGAAGTCCATCCTACCTACCAACATTTGATACATGGTTTTCCAAAACTGAGACCTGATGAGCAGTTAAAGATTGCAGAGCCTTTGCATGTTTCTCACAAAAAGATTTCTTAATAATGGCTGTCTCCAGCAGATAAAGGTGCACAATATGTGGGGTGAGTTCTGGTCTGGAAGCTGGAGCTAAAAGCCAAGCAGATGTGGGGGAGACCTGCAGCTCCACATTCCAGACTGCATGTGCTCCCGTTACTGCCCTGCCCTGTCCTCTCAAAAACCCAGCCTCAACTGCTCTTCCCTGATCAAACTGCAAGTTGTAGGATCCAGACTCCAATTTCTCCTAGGCTGTAGGACAAGCACCACATCTGGTTCTGCTCCAGAAACACCAGGTACTCAAGATGGGTGAACACAAGTAACAATGCACAGCTTAACACAAAGATCCAAAACACCATGAAGGTCCCAGATCGGTGCTCCACCCACTGATGTGCTCTGGAAATTTTTCTACAGCATGGTAGACTGTTTCCCTCCGACTTTCCCTGGCTTGGAGGTAAAGCAAGACAGGGAAAACAGCTTCAGTGGGAGCCGATTCAAAAGTTGCTGGGGAAGGGAGCTTGAAAGGGAGGGCTCATTAGAAGTCAGAGGAGTGGAGAGCAGATAAACATCAGTTTGTTTTTCAGAGTGGAAAGTACCATGCCAAACCCCAACCATTTTTAGCCCCCAAGCTCCCACAGTCAGGATCCTGGTATCTTCTCTGGGAGAGCCCTATTCTGCTTCTGACATTTCTCTGCAGCATCTGTCTGGATGATGGCTCTCTGTAAAGAATAAATGTGCTGTGATGATTCTGCGCATGGGTTGCCAGGAGTCCTTCACTGAAATTTTAATGCACAGTGGGATCTGGCTTGCTCCTACGCTCAGCGGACCAAGTGATACACACAGAGATCTTGAGTGTGACATTCTGTTTGTGTTGGGTTATTCAGCAGGGGTGTGGAAGGAATTTAAATTAATGAGAGTTTGTAAAGGGCTTTGAGGTGAAAAATGAAAAATATTCCCCTTCAGTAGGGTGTAGGTCTCCTGTGTCTCACATAATGCATTCATTACATGAAAAGAAAAAAAGATAGCTGATTAGGACTGGAGAAAAATTTTAACAGAAATAACTGAGAATAGGTGTTAAAGAGAATTAAAGTCTCCAGTTCCTTTTGTGATAACCTTTTGTCAAAACCAAGAGCCTAAACTGAAAATCAAGATTGTAAAGTTAATTGGTTACCCCATCCACAGCATCTACACTGCGCTTTTGATTGAAAAGTTACTGACCAAAGTAATCTGTGTCACTTCCTCAGTTGGCCCAGTTATTCCATTGTTCATTCTTTCTAAAAGGATCATGTTATATGGCATCTCAGAGTCATGCTTCTGTCCCCTTTTATGGTCTCTTCAGCTCCCCCGTGATTCTAGCCCTAACAACCAACATTTTTATTTCTGTACTTAGTTCATCTCTTTATCCACAAAACCCTTTCTGTAAATACAAGCCTGAGCCTAGTTCCAGGGGAGTTAAAATCAACCAAATTAGTGTCTAAGCAACCAATCACCTTCCAAAAATGACAGTGCAGACAAACTTCTTCAAAGGGCTCACTGTGGAATTGCAGAAGTGCCAGTACAGGTGGCTGTACTGAGCTGCATTGCCAGTGAGGCATATCATGGGGAAAGGAATGGGAAAAATGACAGCCTGCCTTTGAGAGAAATGAAAAGACACAAACTCTATAGACCAAGAATTGTGATGGGGCTCAGCATGTCGCACATAGGTGGAAGTTTTCACTACAGTTATGGTACTTATAGATTCATTGCCAATTCAAAGTGTTCCTCGATGCAGGTGGATTGACACCGGAGTGAAACAAATGGCCTTTTGTCCATCATTATCTAGACTGCAACATGAAATCTGAAATACTGAACAAATTTTGTCATTCAACTGCTTATTTGATTAACATGGCATTCTACTTTGTATGTCAGTGAATACTGCACTACTGCCCCTACAGAAATCATCAGGAACTTCCGAGGAAGCTGTTTTGTAACTGTGACCATGTTCTTACAAATACCAAATAATACAAGACATTTATCAAACTTCACATTTACCAGACTTCATTTCAAAAGCAATTAAGGTCCCTTTCTTCCCTTACTAACAGAGCAACTTCTCAATCAACTGGTTTTATTATTCAGTATATCCATTATTCAGTTATTCAACTGGTATCACCACTCAGTGTTTTCTCAAACTTCTTGTGTTACCACATTTTTGTCTCTGTGTAACCTCTCCTGAGTCCAAACCAGTTACCCAGGAACAAGCAACTCCTTATATTGTCACCATCAGCTTCACTGTACATTTACTTGTTTTGGCTAAAGGTGATTAGCCACTCCTACACTGATACAGCTGATAATTACAGATAATTCTGCTCCTTTGTCATGGAGGAACTCAACTGCTGCCAGTAGTAAATTTGCATAATGTGGGGATTTTTGTGGGGATTTTCTTTTGATAATGTACTGAATGTACATATAGAATTAATACTCAAATATATTATTAAAAATCCAATCTTTCACATTCCAACCTTGAGCCCTTTGCTAGCCCTCTTGGGAGTTACTAACTACAGTTTAAGAACTGGCTTAATAATTAGGATGCTATTTTCTCTTTCTTTGTTTATGTCTGATCTTATGCATACTTCCAGCTGGAAGAACAATGATGCTTGCCCTTTTTCTGTAATTATTTGCACAGAATATCTCCTTTACACTTTCATTTTACCAAGCTAAATACTCCATGCTGTTGAAGCCTCCACACACTCAGCAGGCTCTGTGCATTTGCCCCTGTTCCCACACACCTCTCTTGATTATCAGTGTTCCAATTTATACACAACAGTCCCTGTTAACTTGCTTACTGTGCACCCATTACTTCTGAGATACTTTCTGCTATTACTGAAGATTATCACAATCATCAACAAAAAAAGGTGCTATAGTTTTAAAAGGTCTGATGGATGTAATAGCACAAAGTAAAAATGTGGGTGGAATCATTTTCTATTCTATAAATACTCTATGGCATTCTATTAGCATATTGGCACCTGAAGTAGCCATTTGCATTCTCATTAATTGTTCTGATCACAGCTATTAACATAATAGTTTTTAATTACTTACAAAATGGCAAACAACCTTGCTGGAAGGAAAGGGCTATATAAAATATTGCTAGTTTCATTTCAGGTAAAGGAATGTTTTCAACTTAGTGTTAGCTGAGCTCCAGTAAGCACAAATTTAAATTTATCTTCCAACTATGCCAGATTAAATTTGTTTTTCTGTATGAATGCCTAAAGACAAAGTAGAATGTTTACGATTTTAATAGTACTACAAAATGCTCTTTTTAATAATGCATGAAGTAACCAGAGTTATTGCAAACTCATGGTAACAATCTTTCAGTAAACATTATTGTCTTGACTCTAGTTCTAAATACCTTCTGGATGCCAAAAGAAAATCCTATCCTGCTTTCATAGCATCTTCTTGAAAGAAAAGGAAGTAAGGATCACATCTAGAAACTACAGGAGTAAAAAGCACACTGTTAACTGCATTAGAGCACTTCACATGTGTTTATAATTCCACTTACGTATTCTTTACTAGGTGCTTTAGCAGAGTTTGAATCTGTGGTCAGAAAATGTTAGCCTTCACTGAGTGATTGGCTTTCTGCCTCCTTTCCCAAGTGGGAAATGGTCTGTAGCTTCTGCAGTCTTACACGTACCAGTATCTTAAATGATGAACCTGAGACAGAGCCCTTCACATCACAAGGTACAAATGCCTTTAAACAGTTGTATTTTTAAAAAGTACATGTGCTTTTATTTTCACCCCGTTTTGAACATTTTCAGTCCTGCCATCATTTTTCAGCTCTCTAGCTTATTGAGCCATAAACTTGTTATAATAAGGTGAATTTCTCAAGTAATCCTCATCACCTGAACCCAGGAACTGTGGTTGCAAGGGAGCTATCAAATATCACAAGGCTTGCAATAAAATAATGAGAGTTGGCTACACTCTGACAACCCCTGTCAATGAGACAACAGTAGCTGCTCCGAACAAAAACTGCAGCCAGAAGAGAACAAATTAATGGTCAGTCAGGGAGAAGTGAAACAGAGAATTAGCAAAGGATAAACTTGACCAAACTTTGACCAACCGAGGATAAACTGGACCAACTTTCCCATCTATGTAATAGGAATAATAGCACTATATATAGAGCAGGGTTATTGTTAAGGATCAATTAATTAGTGTTTGTGAAATGCTGTGGAGTCCTTCATGGAATAAGCAAAATAGCAATGTGAGCTAATCAGCATATGGGCTGCTCCAAGGTAGCTGCAACTTATCCAAGGGAGAGAGGCAGCTGAAGGGACGAAACAAGGAAAAAACACCACAGGGCAAATGGCAATAAGTGGTGCAGGGAGAGAGGGAAATGAAATTGCAGGGGAAATGGAAGGAGGAAATGAGACCATACGGGACAAAGAGGTGATGCTTGGATAACTGCAGTAAAAAGACACAGGGCACAAACCGCATGAAATGGAGCTTTATTAGTTCTGCTGCTCATGCAATAACTTGTGGTTGGTTGGTGGGTTTGGATTTTTTCTTTGTTTGACTTTTTCCTTTCTTTTTTGTTTTGTTTGTTTGTTTGTGGGGTTTTATTTAGCTCTGTTTTTAGAAAAAACTAAGTATAACCAGATGGGAGTATTTAACTGACCATCTGCAAGTACAGAGGGGAACTGTGGATTCTCCAGGGTATAAATCTTGCAAGAGAAGAAATCAAAATCATTCTACTTCTGTATTGCTGACAAAGAGAGCATTGTTTGAGAACTGATTGCAACAAGGACTTGAACAATAGCTTTAGATCAGCGGAAAGACAAAATATTGCTGTGACATATGTTTCAATTAAAACAAAAGTAATTCACCACCCGTTAGTGTCATGAAAGACACAGGCTATTAACAGTAAATGCTCTTTAACAAATTTATTATCTCCCCAAAGCAGTTTCCAGTATTTTTTTCTACCTCTTATTGGGTATTTTTTTCTACTGCATATCTATCTCCATGCTGGTTTACATATTCCTCCTTAGCTCTTCTTATATCTTAAGTACTGTAGAGAACTGATTAGTGGGGGAGACCGTAACGATACAAACTCTTCACCTGGAGGCTGCCTGTTGTCAGATTGTGCGTCACTGTTGTTATTCCATGACAGCTAATCTTGCTTTTGGGGAACTGCTGCGCAGATCACAAAAATAAAACCTTGCTGACTGCAACGGGAAGCGTTGCTTGGTATTCTGGCAGAGAACACAGAGACTGAGGAAGCATCTTGCACTTCTTACCTCTAATAATGGATTTTCCAAGTTAGTGTTAGACACTGTCACTGACTCACGAAGTTTCAGACTAAGGAGAAACTGGAGTTACTGAAACAATGGCATCTCAAGTGCCTGGGTCAAGGATCAAAGCATTAATTTTTAAAAAGTTTCTTTATTGAAAGGTTTTCATTACAATATTAACCCCTCCTTCTTTTTAAATATACTTGTGGCCCTATGTATCCAAAAGATTCTGTTCAGAACAGTGTAAAAAAGCACACAGTTATTGTTTTTGTGTCTAGCCCACGTCCTTTTATATCAAGATCACCAAGACCCAAGCTATACACACTTCTCTTGCAGAATACAATAACATCTTTCAAAAGAGTTACCATTTTATAAATGGACTCTTTTTCTACGAATTGGAAGTTTATTTTCAGTCAGAATTCCACCTTCTTTTAGAAGTCTAAAGACTCAAACAGTGATAACAGTTTAGAAATCTACTGTTATTTTCAACACAACTAAATTCTTACATTTTACAGTCCATTGGACATCTCTCTTAACTGATGTATATTTTATATTTGTAGAAATTTTTATCCAGTTTAGTAGCATAACATTTTTTATTTTCCTTTTTAACTTCTCAGATGCTGGTTATCCTTTGTATAGCAGATTGTTTGCCAGCTATACATATATGGCAAGACGCCCAGTATCAGCTGAGCTGTGAAAATCAAAGTATCAAAATATCTCCATGTGTGAATGCTGCAAGAAACAAATATTACCCCCTGCTTGAAAAGAAAAAAATAAAACAAACCAAAACCAACAAAACCACAAACCAACAAAAACCCAACAAAACTCAACACCCTTACTGAGGAACGCTTTGATCTTCTAAAATGAATGTAAGGGAAAAATTATCATAAGCAAATTTTGCCCTGTCAGAGAACTCTTGTCTAACCATTTTCTTAACAGATTTGGTCTAATAAGAATTATTTCTCACACCTCTTTGTAAAATATATTACTGATAAAAAATGCTATGAAATAAAATAATATTTATCCATAGTACAATTATACATCATAATTTGTACAGTTTATATACTTTCCTGAGATAATTCATTAATATATTGCTTATGATTACAACTAAGACAACTTATGCTTTTGAACCTATGAATAAAATGCATCACTTGTTTAACTACTTGCTCAGATCCTCCCATATCCAGGCAGTTTAGCACCACTCCCAGAGAGCATGTACAACTGTTATGAAAATAGTTGTACTTTCTGAAAATGTACCCTCAATGTAATTTACAAAAATAATTTACTAATACAGATGTTTCACTATCTGTCAGTTAGTACAAGGTGGTTTGATAACATTATTTTCCAAATATATTTCCTGTTGTCTCTTCAGTTCCCCAGAAGGATCCAATTTCAATTTTCATGTGTTAAGATTCCAGTTCTGTATCATTTATGCAGCATCAGGTTTTCTTGGAATTATGAGATACGAGTTGGGGAAATTTCTTTTATGTCTTACTCTCTATTGCCTCATAGCAGAAATCCTGGAACGCACATTTTCCACAAAGTAAGGTGCATTTCCATAGCAAGGCTGGTTAATCTATCATGAGAATGGTGGATGACCTTCACTGGGATATGTGTCAATAAAAATACAGATGGTGAATTCAGATGGCTTTCTTGCAAGGACAAAACCATCTCCCCTCCGCCCCCACTATTCCATCTGGATCCAGATTTAAGAGTTTCTGGAACAAGTGGAGGTATATAGAATCATAGAACCATTTAGGTTGGAAAAAGACCCTTAAAATCAAGTCCAAATGTTTACCCAGCATTGCCAAGTCCACACTAACCCATGTCCCTAAGTGCCATATACACAAGGCAACCTGCTCTGGCCTCAGATCTGACTCTGCTATGAGCAGAAGGTTGGACTGGAGACCTCCAGAGGTCTCGTCCAACCTGAATTATCCTATTATAATATGCTCTTGCAGCCACACTGTACAAGTCCAAGAACAGGTGTGGTATGTCTGCATTCAGGTAATGCAGCAATAGTCCGACCAGCTGGTGGTTTGACTGGTTAGCAGAGGGGTAAATAGACTTGTGGGACCAATTCTGTTGTCAAGCAACATTAATGAAAACCCGACATGCCTCAGATTCAGCGAAACCATCTATAGTCACAGATAGATGATACAGGCAGAAACACACCTGTGCCATGCCTACTCTTCAGTTTCTGAAGCCAACCTACCCACACACCCTAGAGTAAGCTGGGTGCTTGCCAAACCACAAGATTATGAAACAAGGAGAGGCACAGGTTAAGCAGCAGCAGTTTACCCTTGTTATACTTTCTCTTTGCTCCTCTGTGTCTCTGTACATTTGGAATGTAAGTTCTTCAGAAGAAAGAACGGGGTTTAATCTTAGTGTCTCACATATTGACTGAGGAGGCAAAGTGCTGTGGTCTCTGACTTGTATTCTTAGATGTTGTGGTAGTACAAATGCTATGCAATAACAACAACTACATGCTCTGAGAGACTTTCAGGGTACGGAAATAATTCTATCTGTTCAACTAATGTACCTCTGTAAGAAAAGAATCCATTCTTTAGTGAAGCCCTTAGGAGATACCATAGGTGCCATTTCTCTTGGCACCATATTCCAATCATTAATGTCTTCCACTGTTAAAAAATGTGTGCCATTTATAATTAAAATTTGTTTCATTTCAGTTTATAGATATTTTTCTTGTTATGCCTCTCACTGTGCAAGATTAAAGATCACTGTAGCCACCTTCCAGACTTTTTGAAAAGCCAAGCAGATTGTGCTCTTTAAGTCTCTCCATACAAAGAATTTTCTCCTGCCTCAAATAGTTTCTCAGCATTCTTTTGACAACAAGGACAACAGAGTATATAGTGCAGTATTACCACAAAAATCTGTTCAGTGCCATATCTAAAGGGAAAACAATGTCTCTTCCTGCTTGCCACATCCCTGGTTCCCTTGTTATATAGGCAAGGATTCCCTTATTTGCTTATACCACAGCATTAGACTGGCCCCTGGCCACTCTAAAGTTCTTTTCAGTCACTGCTCTCCACAACAAAGCCCCTCATCTCTGCAGACGTGACCTGCTCACTGTATTTTTAAGTAACTCTACTTGAGTATATATTGAAATATACTGTATCTGAATGGGATGAATTTACCGACCAATGCAGATCTTATGATAACCCTAGGCTGAATTTAATTTCTCATTTAGCTACTCTTTCTACCTTGACAGCATATCAGTTTTGCTTTCTCAGTGCTGAAAATACTAATACTTCTATTTTTTTTCCCACTGTTAGGATCCTGGCGCTCTCCTGCCAGCTTTCCTGAGTAGCTTTACCCTTCAGTGCTGCTGTTCAGTGCATCCCATCTACCAGTTTCCTGAACTAACTTGTCTGATCCTCTAAACCCAGGGTCAGTAATCTCCTACTCTCCTTCCTCAGATCACAGAGGATCATGTACTCCACTCTTCACTCACCACAGCTCAGGCTTTGATAACCAAGGGTCGATTACTACATCCCCTGGTTCTTTCATGTTAGTGAAGAGCAGATCCAGCTGCGAAACACTCCTGGTTGTCTCAGACACGATCAAGAAGTTATCCTTGATACCTTCCAGAAATCTCCTTGATTGCTTGCATCCTGATGTGTTATACTTGCAGCAGATATCAGACAGGCTAAAATTACCCCAAAACCCAGGGTTTGTGATCAAGAAACTTCCTTATTTCTTATTAAAATTCTCCTCAGCAGATTGGCTGGACAGTTGGCAAAGATGCTCTGGTTGCCTTTTGTCAGGTGGATCTTGTCTCTCCCCAGCAATACAAGACATGACTGATATCTTTTCTCAGACCAGGTCAGTTACCGTGCTGATGTTTATGAATTACAGTCATTCTGTTTTCAAAACTCTGTAGCCTCAAGGATACACAAACATATGTACAGTCCTGGTCTACCCAACCTATTTTTCGTTAGCTCACCAAACATACTTAATTTTTGAATAATTCCAATTGCCCCAAAGGGCTTGGTGATGACAATTAAGGGGTAATTTTCAATTCTATTCCTCATTTCCTCATATTTTACTCTAGTTTAATGGTTGATAGTATAGAAAGTGTTTCTGTATTTCCCCTCATTCTATGTGTTCAACTGAGTTCAGTTTGCTTATAACACGGCAACTCAGTTTACACAGCATTTTAGAACAAAATCAGTCTCTCTACATATTACTAATTTAGCATCTTCCCAGCTGCTCTGCTTAGTCTCCAGCCACGATTACCCACACCTGCCAGGTACAGGCCAGCACAGCCATACATTCTCCACACTTTTTGAAATGTAGTCCAATACTCCAGAATGATTGAATTTTTGCCTTGGAACTAGAGGCAGAAAGAGCATTTCAAAACAAGTATATTTTACCTTCTTTCTCTAATTTATGAGCAGGAAGAAACTTCTAGGCAATCTCTGACTTTCCGGTTGAGTGCCTTTCAAAATTTCCTGCAGTATTCTCTGGCCTGTATGGTTCCACTTGATGCCACATAATTGGTTCCAAACTGAATTATCTCCCAGATAACAGTATCAGCTTCTGCAATAGTGCAATTGCTTTTCATGCTTCTCTGCTTCAGGGAGACAGCACACTGCCTTATTTTTGTCGTGTCATGTTTTGAAGATTTGGTCCTCTCTGGATGATAGAGGAGTATCTGTTGTGGTGGGTCTGATTAATACTGTAAGGAATTGTTTTGGAGATCTTTCTGGCAGCAAATGTATTTCAGCAGATGAACTGCTGGATATCTGAAGGTTTGACACTTCTATCCTGCTAAATACCCATTCTTGCTTTTTTTGCTCATAAATGGCCAATCCACTACTTTTGTTTCTATTCTTTCTCATTCCCCTGATGCTGTCCTCCCCCATGGTTTCTGTGGCAACAGTTTCAGAATGTAGTCATCCAAGAGGTGTTCATTTTCTCAGCTACTATACTTTTGAAATATACAATTCTAGATGACAGGTATCATATAAAATGATTTTATATGATATTTCAGGATATTTCAGGTTGCAGTAGAGTTCATAATTTATAATACTTTCTAAAGTCATATTCTTTGTGTTTCAGCTGAAGGAAAATTTACTATTCCATTAACTTAGTTGCTGAAGAACATTTACTTCTGAAGATCGTAGAAATTGTAATGATTTAATGTTATAGATATTAAAATATCTTTTTTACAGTGAAAGGATGTATTTATGATCAAGACCTTGTGTGCACTGACTTTTTTTTTAGTAATAATGCATCTTGATCTACTAGATTTTTCCTATGTATGAAAAAAGACAGGGTGGCAGCTATCTTGGCTAGCTTTGTGCTTCTTTAGTGCAGGTATCAACATCTTGAACGAGTCATCCAGATTTCTCTTACAGTCTGCAGACAAACAACATGATTAAGCTCTTTCTCAAGTGGGTCCCTCAAGTACTTGGTATGACTACTCTACATATCAGCTTTATTTTCCAAGATGTCTGAGGTGGGGGCATGCAAATCCCAGACTCACAGAAACCAATGGGTTGGTCATCTACAGCCAAGGCAGGAAAAAGAAGAGAGGAATTAATAGGCACGTGCCTTTCCACATCCCCATCCTCCTGGGGAGGTCCCCCAGAGAGATAGCTTTTACAGCTGCTGTTGGGATGAGAGAAGTCACTTGGAAGTTATCTTGGCACGAGTGACTGAGTTGATAGGAGGCAAAAGTTTTCTTAATGCCATTCCATAATTTTCTTTTATTGTTTAGCTGTGAGTTATGTCTATTCACTCTCCTCACCTCTCTGGGCCACACAGGAATTCTTTCCCTGGACTTGGCTCAGTGTTTGCATTAAGCCGTCATACACCAACTCCCCTCACCCCCAACTCGCCCACTACCAGTGGTCACCCAGTGCCTACCCATCAGATTTCAACTACTCTCTTTTTAGTCTGGAGAAGAGGAGGTGATCCTTCCCCTCTACTCAACCCTGGCGAGGCCATATCTGGAGCACTGTGTCCTATTCTGGGCTCCTCAGTACAAGAGAGACATGGAGCTCCTGGAGCAGGTCCAGAGGAAGGCAACAAAGATGATTAAGGGACTGGAGAATCTCTCTTATGAGGACAAGCTGAGGGAGTTGGGCCTGTTCACCCTCAAGAAAAGGCAAGTGAAAGGGGACCTCATCAATGTATATAATAAGTATCTAAAGAGGAAGTGCCAAGAAGATGGAGCCAGGCTCTGCCAGGTGGTGCCCAGTAATAGGGCAAGAGACAACAGGCAGAAACTGATGCACAGGAAGTTTGCCTGAATATGAGCAAGACCACACACTGGAACAGGCTGCCCAGAGAGGTTGTGGAGCCTCCCTCACTGGAGACATTCAACAAGTGTCTGGATGCAATCCTGTCCCATGTGCTCCAGGATGGCTCTGCTTGGGCAGGGATGTTGGACCAGATGACCCCCTGTGGTCCCTTCCAGCCTGACCCATCCTGTGATTCTGTGGTCAAGTATTGGAATAGGTTGCCCTGGGAGGTGGCGGAGTCACTATCCCTGAAGGTGTTTCAAGAGGCGTCTGGATCTGGCGTTGGGTGATGTGGTTTAGGGGTCACAGTGGTAGTGCTGGGTGGACGGTTGGACTTGGAGATCTTAGAGGTGTCTCCCAACCCTGACGATTCGATGACTCTGTATAAACTCTCGGGCCACCAACGCACCTGCCGGTTCCCTCTGCGCTTCCCGCGGCGCCGGGCGCATCCAGCGGAGCACGGCCGGCCCGGGCGGGGCGGGGCGGATCGCTGGGAGCCGGCGGGCGCGGGCGGCGGGAGCGGGGCTGCGCGGTGGCGGTGGGAGCCGCGCGCCCGGCCGCGGGGGCCCCGCGCCGGCGGGGGCGGGGGGCTGCCCCCGCCGCCTGCCTGCCTTCCTTCCCTCCCTGCCTCCCTTCCCTTCCCCTCCTGCTCCCGCCCGGCCCGGCCCGGCTCCGCTCGGCTCGGGCTGATGCAATGCTCGGGGCCGGGGTGAGGATGAGGATGGAGATGAGGGGGTGATAGGGATGGGGTCGCTCTCTGCGCTGGCGGGGGTGTGGTGTGTGTCCCCACCTGCACACCGGGACCGTGCCTGCTGCCCCCGGGGCTGCCACGGAGCGGTGGGTACCACCCGCGGGTCCCCTGCATCCTCCGGCACACGCAGCCCCGAGCATCCCTCCGCACGTGTCCCCAGCTCTCTACTAGGCCTCTGCAGACCCCCGGCCCGCACCCCGCTTCTCAGGGTACTGCCACCCCCCTCGGGGTGCAGCCTCCAGCTCCCCACTCTCAGGCTGAGCCCCTCTGGGGGCGGGGGGACAAGGGCCCTGATGCTGCCGGGGCGCAGCCCCCCAGCCTCACAAGGGTTCTTCTCAGGGTGAGGCGACCCACTTTGTCCCTCAGCCCGGGAACCTCCCAGCTGCCCGGTGATGGAGCGGGGTGTGGGTGCTTCCCCGGCGGGTTCCCAGCCTCCCTCTCCCCCGTGGCGTTGCAATTCAGGTAATTAAAACCCAACCCCGAAGACGCAGGAAACCGCAGGCGCTGGAGGGAGGCTGACGGGGAGGCTGTGCTGAGCATCCCCGGTCCCTCGGCCCAGGTCCTCAAAGCCCAAGGCACTGAGGGCCATGCTGGATGGACCCTGGTGATGCATGAAACGGGGGTCATTGTGCCGCGAAGCTCCCGCCGGGATGCAGGCGATGGCTCCCGCCACACCCGTCTCCATTGTGGGGTCCAGCCGGAGGCTGCGCCAGCATCGCCCCGGTCTCCCACCCCATGGCCAGTGTTTTTATTTCCGTGGTAATTTGGGGTCAGTTTTCCCAGGAGCCCGGCGCGGCGGAGATCAAAGCTGGGGTCGGCAGACGCGGGGAGGTGGAGGGGCTGCGAGGGGGGCTCCGACCCCCTCGCCTGCAGAGAAGCTCCAACACCCCTGCCCGGGAAGTAGAGGGGCTCTGCCCTGGCCCCCGCTGGCATTTGCGGGGTGAGAGCAAAGCCAGCCGTGTGTGCACCCCAGGGGTGCACGAGGGGGCCCATGGGTGCTGCAGACGAGACCCTGGGGCAGGTGGGGGCGTGGGGGAAGGAGGTGAGGGCCAGCCCAGGCCCCCTGCTCTGTCCAGGGCATCCAGGGACACGGCTCAGCCCTTATCCCTGCCAGAGCATCCCCCAGGTAAGGGGTTGGGGCTGGTGCTGTGTGAGATGCTGGGGGCCAGGTGTCCCCCTGCCCAGGGGCTCTGCCCTCCTGCCACCTTGGTGACCCCCACAGGGCAGTGGCTGCACGTGCTGCCCCTCCCGGGTGCAGGTGTTTGGGTTTGGGAAGCACCGGGGCAGCTGAGAGCGTTGCTCCTCTCCGTGTCCGCATAAGGGCTCTGTGTCTGTCACCCCCAAATTGTCACCATGAGCTCCCATCCACACTTGCCTCCACAAGGGAGCGAGGGTCAGTGGGTCCCCTTGGCAGGGACATCACGAGGATGTGGCAGGCAGTGACACAGAGCCTGTTGTGCCAGGACACCCCTCAGGGCAGCCTGCCCCCTCGGGCGTGACAGGGACCCGGGGCTGCACAGGGACAGCAGTGCCTGGCACCATCTTCCCGTGCTGGCCCATGTTCCCTGGTGCTACCCAGGAGCAGGAGCTGGGGTCCTCCAACCCAGGGACAGCCCCAGTGGAGGG
>QWTY01028126.1:15887-26512 GCA_008033365.1 Pseudorectes ferrugineus
AAGCCACCCCTGTCCCTGTCCCCATCCCCAGTGGGTGTCACGGCCCCAGAATGGGCAGCACCTTGAGGTCTGTGCTGTGGTCCCCGAGCTGGAGCCAACCCAGCACCAGGGCCCAGGACTGAGCTCTTGCTGGCAAAATCTGGGTCACACCATGTCCCCTGGGGTGGCTCCAGCACCATGTCCCCAGACTGGGGACCCTCATCCTGCCCAGTGCTGGGGCAGGGCTGCAGCTGGGGAGCCCCACTGAGCCTGCAACTCCCGCCCCCAGCTGGGGGGCGATTGCCTTAATTAGAGTCGTTTCATTAGTGCAATTAAGAAGCAGCAGTCGCCTGGAGAGCATTGGAGCGGCACATTGACTCCCAGGCAGCTGGGGGGCTGTTTTAGTCCGGTGGTGTGGGCAGATGGGGGGTCCCCCTACCTGTAAGTCTTTGGGGATGAGGTCCATGGGGTTACCCACAGCCCGGGCAGGGATGGGAACATCCCTGGGGCAGCAGGACTGCAGGACATGCCCAGAGTGAGGCAGGGATGTGCTGCAGGTGAGACCCTGGGCACCAGGGAGCCCATGCTCCACCTCTGCCCACGCCCAAACACCTCTGGCTGCCCAGTCCCAGCTGGCACCTTTGGGTCCTGCACCCCAGGTTTGTTCTTCTGGGAGTGGCCTCCCCAAAACCCATTATTTGGGGACTGCCCCACTGCTTCCTGCCCTGGCAGCATCTGAGTGCCCCTCTGCGGGCACAAGGCTTCTACTCCAACTGGGTGCTGGGGGCACAGAGAGTGCCCCCCCTTCCCCGAGCCATGTCCCCAGCACTGGGCACGGGTGTGACGCCGCTTCCCACATGGGGAGCGGGGCCCGTGGGTGCAGGGGGTGCCCACCCGCCAGCGCGCGAGGGATTCCTCAGGGCTGGCCGGGTGCCAGGCTCCGGGTTTGGCACAAACAACGGCAGCCCCAGCGACGGCTCCCCAGGGCCCCGGGGATCCTCCGAGCAGCCGCTCCGCTCCCGCAGCCGCCCGCCCCCGGCTCAGGCAGGGGAACACGTGCGCCCGCCGCAGCCCACGCCGGCGCCCGCCGCAGCCCACGGCGCCCGCCGCGCTCCCGGCCCTGGCGGAGGGGGGCTGCCGGCAGCTGCTGCCTGGCAACTGGGCACAGCCCCCCCCAGATCCCAGAGGTGGGGGCTTTTCTGGGGCTTGCAGCTGCATGGAGACGTGCAGAGCTCCGTGCGCTGCGCCAGGGGCATCTGTGCCCCCCGCTGCCGTGCCGTGCCCCTGCTCTGTGCCTGCCTGGTGGGTGCAGCCCAGTCTGGGTGTGCTGGGTGCTGGCAGCCACTGCTGTGCTCTCCATGCCCTCTTCATGGGTCTGGCAGTGGCAGCAGGGAGAGGCTTTTGAGGTGCCTCACTTGGGGGAGCACAGGGGTGGGGATGCTCTCCCAGATACCGTCAAATGTTGGCTGCTTTCTGTGTCTGGGAGCTGCACGTCTGTGGGAGAGCACTGGAGGGCAAGGTCTGGCCACCCCAGTGATCCCGGAGCCTCATTCCCTCCTGGCAGGCCGACATCGAGCAGCTGGACCCCCGAGGACGCACTCCCCTGCACCTGGCCACCACGCTGGGCCACCTCGAGTGTGCCAGGGTGCTGCTGAAGCATGGCGCCGACGTGGGCAAGGAGAACCGCAGCGGATGGACAGGTGAGCGGGTGGCTGCTTCCCTCCATCCCCCTGCAAGCTGCCCTGACACAGACACGGGCATGGGGATGGGCGTGGGCACGAGCATGAGCATGGATGTGGACATGGACACAGGCACAGGCATGGTCATGCTCACCCCGGTGCTGCAGCTCCCCAAGGCACTGCTCACATGGTGCTGCGTGCCTGTGGCTCCTGTGCAGTGCCCAGCTCTGCAGTGCCATGCTGTGCCATGCCGTGCCACGGCCCTGGGCACTGCCCCTTTGCCCCGCAGTCCTGCAGGAGGCTGTGAGCACCCGTGACCTGGAGCTGGTGCAGCTGGTGCTGCGCTACCGCGACTACCAGAGAGCCATCAAGCGCCTGGCCGGGATCCCCGTCCTGCTGGAGAAGCTGCGCAAGGTACCGCCCTCGGCGGGGGCTGCGGGGGGCTGCGGCCACGGGCATCCCCTGACCCCTCTGTGCTCTCCACAGGCCCAGGACTTCTACGTGGAGATGAAGTGGGAGTTCACCAGCTGGGGTGAGCTCGGGGCGCAGCGTGGCTGTGGGGGGAGCAGGAATTTCCCAGCAGAGTCCCCCAGCCCCAGCATCCATCCCCATCCCCAGGTCGGGGGTCACCTGTCCCCTTGCCCCCCGACACCCCAAGCTTGCAGACCCCCATCCCGCCAAGGCATCGCGTTCCCCAGGTGCGTCCCCCACCTAGCTCAGCGCTGGCAGCCCCCTGGGGGGTGCAGGTGGCCGCATCCCCGGCTGGGCTATCGGCATCTCTCCCCAGTGCCCCTGGTGTCCAAGATCTGCCCCAGCGACACCTACAAGGTGTGGAAGAGTGGCCAGAACCTGCGGGTGGACACCACACTGCTGGGCTTTGACCATATGACCTGGCAGCGGGGCAACCGCAGCTTCGTCTTTCGGGGACAAGGTGAGGTGACACCGGGATGTCCCCCTCACTGGGGAGTGCTGGCAGAGCCAGCCAGGTGCTGGGTGACACGGTGGGGACCGTGGTGGTCCTGACCCCATTCCCTGCAGACAGCAGTGCGGTGGTGATGGAGATTGACCATGACAGGCGGGTGGTCTACTCGGAGACGCTGGCCCTGGCCAGCCACGACCAGGAGGTGCTGCTGGCTGCTGTGCAGCCCACCGAGGAGCAGGTGATGGGGCGGCTCACGGCCCCCGTCGTCACCACCCAGCTCGACACCAAGAACATCGCCTTCGAGAGGTGGGCTGGGGTGGCACCGAGCCCACCCCCGGGGGTACTGGCACCCCGGGCTGTCCAAACAAGCTCACGGTGCTGTGTCGCCCCAGGAACAAGTCCGGGATCCTGGGCTGGAGGAGCGAGAAGACGGAAATGGTGAATGGGTACGAGGCCAAGGTGAGGGGCAGGGAGTTAAGCTGCCCAGGGGGGTACGGCCAGTGGCAGCTGTGGGGTACCCACCTCTGCGATTCCCCCTCCTTGGCCAGGTCTATGGCGCTTCCAACGTGGAGCTGATCACACGGACACGGACCGAGCACCTCTCGGACCAGCACAAGGGCAAGAGCAAAGGTGGAGCCAGCACGGGCTGGGCGGGCAGGGTACCCCTGGCTCTGCCCTCACTCCCTCCTCTCCCGCAGGCTGTAAGACCCCCCTGCAATCCTTCCTGGGCATCGCTGAGCAGCACGTGGGGCCCAACAACGGGGTGAGTGCATCAGGGGTTGGAGGGGGTGGCCCTGCAGTCTGACGTCCCCCTCTCACCCCGCGGGGCTGTCCCCCCATGCAGACACTGATCACGCAGACACTGAGCCACGCCAACCCCACCGCCATCACCCCTGAGGAGTACTTCAACCCCAACTTCGAGCTGGGCAACCGGGACATGGGACGGCCCATGGAGCTCACCACCAAGACACAGAAGTGAGAGGGGAGGAGCAGACAGGCACTCCCTGTGTCCCCACCCCCACTGCTGCAGAGCTCGGGGGGGCACAGGTGGGGGTCCCCAGCCCAACGCCTGTCCCCGGCAGGTTCAAGGCGAAGCTGTGGCTGTGTGAGGACCACCCGCTGTCCCTCTGCGAGCAGGTTGCCCCCATCATCGACCTCATGGCAATAAGCAACGCTCTCTTCGCCAAACTGCGGGACTTCATCACCCTGCGCCTCCCGCCCGGCTTCCCCGTCAAGATCGGTATGGACTGGGCTCTGCTGCTGACCTGGCTGGCACAGCCAGCTTCCCTCCTCGCTTTTTTCCCACTTTTCCTGCAGAAATCCCCATCTTCCATATCCTCAACGCCCGAATAACCTTCGGCAACCTCAATGGGTGTGACGAGCCCGTCAGCTCCTTGCGGCACAGCCCCAGCAGTGAGGCACCCTCACCCAGCAGCGACTCCTCCAGCGTCAGCAGCTCCAGCTCCCTCAGTATGTGGGGGGGATGTGGTGAGGTGGGATGGGAATGGGTCCCAGTGGGGTCCAGGGGTACAGCTGGTGGGGTGGGAGTGGGTCACAGCAGGGTAAGGGACACATGACTGGCAGGGTGGAGTAGGAGGGGGACCCACAGGGTGCCCAGCCAGGCCAGCTCTGGTCTCCCCACAGCCTCGTGCCGGGCATGCGAGATGGACCCAGCGCTGTTCGAGGTGCCACGGGGGTACAGCGTGGTGGGCACCCACCAGGACGCCCTGCGGGAGGACGAGGATGACCTGCTGCAGTTTGCCATCCAGCAGAGCCTGCTGGAAGCGGGCAGCGAGTACGACCAGGTGGGCACTGCCACCCCCCCGCCTCTTCTTCCCCATCCCAATGCCACCCCCGATCCTCACTCACCCCATCCCTGCATCCCACGGTGGCGGGTCAGAGTTCATGCTGGGGGGACTAAGTTTTGGGGGTGCCACCCTCCGACACCCCTCTGTCACCGGTCACAGGTGACCATTTGGGAAGCACTGACCAACAGCAAGCCGGGCACCCACCCCATGTCGCACGAGGGCCGCCGGGGAGACAGGTTGGTAAGGTCCGGCCAGCCCCCCTGGGGGGAGTGGGTGTGGGGGGCCAGACCCACAGGGACCCCACTGAGCGCCTGCTGCCCCCCAGGACTCCCCAGCACACGGCGTCCCCGCGTCCCCCCGTGGCCCCGGCGCCGGGGGGTGGCAGGGGGCCCAGCGCCCTGTTCCCCAGCTACGCGGAGCAGCTGCGCCTGGCCATGGCGCTGTCGGCGCGGGAGCAGGAGGAAGCGGAGCGCCGGACGCGCCAGGAGGAAGAGGATCTGCAGCGCATCCTGCAGCTCTCGCTGACGGAGAAGTGACCCCGCAGCCCCACTGAGCCCCCTCACCCTGCCCCAGTGGGGATGGGGACGCGGCCGGGGCCGTGTCTGGGGGCACGGAGGGGGAGCGGTGTGGGGGGAGCCAGTCCAAGAACTGTGGAGGGCGAATGGGGAAGGGGAGGGCAGGATCTGGCCCTGGGAGAACGTCCCCAGGGCTGGGGCGGTATCGGGGTGAGGTGGGGGCACCCCACAGCAGCACAGGGTGGGGGTGGGTGTTAGCCCTGCACCTGGGGTGGCAGGGACCAGGGAAGGCAACTCCACGGACTGTACCCTGTCTCCAGGACAGCCCTGCCCCCCCAGCCGCCCTACGGGGTGCTGCTCGGCCCCTCACCCCAGGAAGGCGGTGGGGGGCACATCCTGCCCCGGATGGGTGGGCTGCCAGTTGCGAGGAGTCCCGGGGTGCCCCCAGAGCCAGGGGGCTCTGCCCAGCTCCCTCTTCCCCCCCTGCCCAGGCGCTACCAAGTGCACTTACCCGGGAGCTGCTCTGCCTGCCAACAGGGGTGGGGGCTCAGCCCTATTGTGCCCCACAGCCAGCGAGGGGCTGCACAGCCGCCCCCCCATGGCATGGGGACTGCTGGGGCAGCTGAAGGGGTGCCTGTGAAGGGCCGCCCGGTGTCACCCCCCTTACCCCTGCTCGCACCCCTCCACCCTGCTCGGATGCCCCCCCTTGGCAGCGCTGCACCCCCCCGTCCCGGGCACTGACCCCGAGAGAAACCTTACGTCAAATGGTGCTAACCCCGGCCCCCCGCCCCGGCTGCTCCCCCTTTGCACACGGGGGGCCGGGGGCTGCGGGGTGGGGGGGGCTGGGCTCGCTCCCCTGGGACTTTTCATAGCTGGTGCCCCCCCCTCCACCCACCCCTGCACCCCACAGCAACATCTGGGCCAGGGCCGGGGGAGCCTGAGCAGCTCCGTCCGCGGCCAACACCAATAAATGCTCTTTAATGTTTGTCTCTCTCGGCCTCCCTGTGCCTGTGCCGGGGGTTCGCAGGCAGCGGGTGCTGGCAGCGGGGTGCAGGCAGCACCCCTGGCACGGTGGTCCCTCGTCCCCGGTACCTGCCACGCGGCCAAGGGTGGCTGAGCCCTTTATTAAAGGGGTCCAGGAGCAAAGAGCCGGTTGGGAGCGCCCACCGAGGGGCCGACGGGGCAGGGGGAGGCGAGGGGGTGATGGGGTGGGGGTGTAGCACCGTACACAAGCACATCCTGGCCGGGGGGCCCGCAGCTCCCTGTCCTGGGAGGATGCTGGTGCCCAGCGTGCAGGTCCCCGCGGAGGGATGCTCGGCAGCCCCAGCCTGCGGGCACTGAAGCAGGACCCCCTCGGGTGCTGCATGGGGTGCCCGTGTGCCCGGGGAGCAGGATGCGACTGATGCCAGCGGAGGGGGGTCAGGGTCCGACCCCCTCCCTGCCCCCGCGGCTCCTGGGGAAAGAACACGGCTCCGGGCTCCTGCCCAAGGTGGGGACTCGGCTTTAATCCCCGGGAGGCCGGGGCAGTCCTGGCCCTGCCCGTGCTCGTGGCCGTGGCCACCGCGCTAGTCCGTGCCGTTGGTGAACTGGCAGAGTTTGTTCTCCAGGTCGGAGATGCGTTTCTCCTGCGCTTGGACCGTCTCCTTCAGGGCACGGATCTCCTCCAGCACCTCCTCCAAGCCTGGCTGCTGCAGGGAGGGGGGACACAGGGTCACCGAGCAGTCTGACCCCTCCCACCCCACCCCAGGGCAGGGATGCAGCCCTGCTGCCACGTCCCTCTCCCCAGGACACTCACAGAGTAGTCGGAGTCGCAGGTGGAGTGGCTCCGTCGGGGGCCTGGCGGGGGTTTGCTGTCCAGGATGTTCTTTTTGACCACCTTCAGCTCCCGGTTCTTGATGGGGACGTACCCATCCCGCAGCGAGATGAGGATGGGCTCCGCGTCCTTCCCCGACAGCCACTCATCCGCCTCCAGGGCCGGCTCGGGGCCGGGTGTGTCGGGGTACAGGTCATCCTGGAAGAGGTCTGACTGCGGGAGGGAGAGAGTCCATGGTGAGATGTGGGGTGTCCCCCCAGGCCCCCATCTCCCCTGGGACCCCCCCAGGCTCACCTTGCGTGGCACCGTCATGACGATGGGCTCGCACTTGCGCTCGTGCAGCTTGAAAAACCTGGGTGGGGCACAGGCAGTCAGGGTCCAGCTGATCCCCCTGACCCCTCTGGCTCCCCCCAGACCCCCTGGCTCTCACCTGGCGATCTCACACTTGCTGACATCCAGCCCACGCTTGGGCATGAAGCCCATGCCCCGCTGGGGCTCCTTGCTGCTGTAGGTGTTCAGGTAGTGCACGTAGGGTGCCTCGTCCGTGATCTCGAAGTACCGGATGCTGCTGTCACCCTGCGGGGGTGGGGACAGGTGTCAGCCAGCCCTGGTACCCTCAGGGACAGGGTGGCACGGGGAGTGCACGGTGGAGGGGGGGTTACCTTCCCGCAGAGGTAGACGATGCTGGAATCGGCGTCGTAGAAGGGCAGCAGGACCCCATTGCTCGTGTCCATCTCTTGCAGGGCAATGGGCTCCTCAAAGTTATTCTGCGGGGCCGGAGCAGTGGTGGAGGGGTGTGAGCAGTGACCCCAAAACCCTCACCCTGGTTAGTCACACGTTAGCCACAGCACACTGGGGGACAGGGCTTGTCCCCTCTGGGGTACACAACCCCCTGGGCAGGCAGCTTGGCATGCCCCCCCCCGGCCCCCCGCCCCACTCCTGTTTACCTGCATGGCTGGGTACCCCCAGCCTGGATGTACCCCCCTTCCGCAGCACTCCCTGCCTCCCAGCCCCCTCCCCACCCCAGCACAGCACGGCACACTTGGGAACTTGGCGTCTTTTGGGAGGGGGATGCAGCAGACACCCCATCCTGGGGCAGGGGGGTTGGCAGGGGGTCTGGGGGGCCAAGTTCCCAGGGCAGCACTCCATGCGGCCTCGTTACCGGGTCCCACAAGCCCAGCTCCCGCTGGCTCATTCTGGTAAAGCCCGTGGTAAAGATGTGTCCTTCCCGCGTGAAGATGGCCCGCACGGGCCTCAGCCCTTCGTGGGGGGCAAACCTCTCCTGGGGGGAGGGGGAGACAGTCAGCACGGGGCATGGGAAGGGGGGAAAACGGAGGGGGTCCAGATCTGTCCCCCAAAACAGCCGCTGAGTCCTATTCCACGATGCTCCCTGAGCACACGCGTTGCCAGAGAGTATCCCTGGCACCCAGAGCGTTCCCGGCTGGGCTGAGATCTGTGGGATTGGCGCTGGCCAGGCTGGAGCCGCCGTCTCGTACCAGGTCCCAGAGGCCCAGCTGCCGCTCGCTCATCCTGCTGAAGCCCGTGGTGAAGATCTTGCCATCGGCCACGAAGATGGCGCGGATGGGGCGGGTGCCGTCGTGCGGTTTGGTTTTCTCCTGCGCCGGCGTTAGCAGGTTAAATCAAACACAGAGACGCGCGGTGCGGGGTTAGTAGGGTCAGGCAGGCACTGGGGGGGACCCCGTGGCGGGATGAGGGGGACACGGCGGGGCACTCACCGCTATGATCTGCTGCTTGCGGGGGTCGATGACACGGACCTTCTTGTCCTTGCAGGTGGTGACGAGGAGGCTGCCGTTGCGGTTCCAGCCCACGTTGTAGATGAGGTCAGTGTGCATGTCATCCAGCGCCAGCAGCATCTCCCCCGTCCCCACGTTCCAGAGGATCACCAGGTTGTCACATCCTGCAGAGGACCCAGGGGGCAGACACTGTCACCCCATGGATCTCCTGTGACCCCGGGGAGGGTGACCCGGGACCCCCTTACCTGCGCTGAGCAGGACGTTGCGGGCGGTGGGGTGCCAGGAGATGATGCTCACCCGCTTGGAGTGTCCCTCCAGTGTCACCACGGGCTCCGTGATGTTGCGCACGGGGACATAGTCGGGGATCTGCCACACCTGGGGGGGGGACGGAGAGGGGGGCGTTGGGGATCACCCCGTGTGTGAGCACTAAGCAGATGAGGGCCTCAGAGCCAATTAACCTCATCATTTATCCCCGCTCAGCCTGCGGGGAGGGTGGCGAGGGGACACCAGAAGCGCCTCCGTCCTGGGGTGCATCCCCAGCACTCGGGGTGCTGGTGGGCACAGGGAGGGGGGCATGGCCGGGGTGCAGCCCCCAGCCCCCCCCCAGCTATTCCTGCATGCTGAGTCGCCAGGGAGGGTATATTTAGCACAAACTGCTGCATCATGGAGCGAGCAGCCGCCGCCAGCGCGAACGCATGGCACCGGGGCTAAAAATAGGCCAGCGACACTTCACAGGCGGCGAGGAGGGGGGGGGATGCTCTGCATCGCTCCCCCAGCGCCCGCCACCCCCCTCCCGCGCGGGGTCCAGCCCCTCACCATGACGGTGGTGTCCTCGGAGGCGCTGGCGATGACGTTGTCGTTGTGGGGACACCAGTCGATGTCCAGCACGGGCGCCGTGTGTCCCGTCACCAGCGGGTGGTTCTTGTCCACCCGTCCTGTCTGCAACGGTGAGGGGCTGGGATGAGTCCCCTGGGAGAGACCCTGCCAGGTGCCCCCCCAAAGCCCAGCCTGGCCACCATGTGGGGTTGTGGCACAAATGGGGACATGCAGGGGATCCCGGCTGTGGCCAGAGGTTTGCACCTGCCTTGAAGGGGGAAACTGAGGCACGTGGGGCAAATGGGGCTCACCTGGCACAAGGCCTCATAGGGACACAGAGGGGAATGATGTGACCTGTGAGAGGCTGGTTTGTGTCTGCTCTGGTGGCAAGGGGGGGTTGGGGACCCCCTCCCAGTCTCTCTGCCAGGGTTGGCAGGGCAGACCCCTGCTCCACTGGGTGCTGCTCCCTGGGCGTGCTGTGCCCCCAGGGAATTGGGGCTCGGGAGGAGGCAGCTGGGCGTGTCCCACATCACCTCAGTTGCCCCAGGGATGTCACCCTTGGCAGGTGCCAATGATCACCCAGGTTGTTCCTGCCCTGAGCCCCCACACAAGGAGAGGGTATTGGGGCAAAGCTGGGGGGGCTCTGGGGCCACAGCAGCTCCCCAAAAGCAAAACCCATCAGAATGTTCCCCCCAACACATCCCAGCGGCGCAGCCAAACCCCAGCATCCTCCCCACTCACCTTGGCAAGGGGCAGGACAATGAAGGCCCCGCCACCGCCGGACTCCACAATGATGGCCACAAACTTGGGGTTGACGGCGCAGAAGGAGCTGTCACACGTCACCTTGGAGACACGGATGTCCTCGTACATCTGGTCTGCCTTCACCGGCTGCCCGAACACGTGCCGGAACTTGCTCTGGCGCACCACGCGGCGGCTCATGGCTGGGGGGGACACAGGGTCAGGCCACCACCTCCCCACCCTGGCACAACCTGGAGGGGTTTTGGTCCCCTTAGGCCTCGTGCTCTGAGAGACTCCTCCTACTCTGGGCACAGTGGGAAGCCCGGGAACACTGAGCTGGCGGGAGATAAGGATGCGGGATGGTGCCTGATGTGGCCCTGACCCCGACCAGGGAGCAGGGGCAGCCCCTCTGCAGGGATGTGGGGGTGCTGCAGGTGCTGGGGACTGTCAGCTGGTGGCCAGAGCCACTTGACACTGGGCAGGGACATGGCCATGTCATAATGCACAGCTGTGCCATTCCCCATTGTGGTGCCATTCCCCATTGCTGTGCCATTCCCCATAGCTGTGCCATACCCCATGGCTGTGCCATGCCCCATAGCTG
>QWTY01028129.1:0-16078 GCA_008033365.1 Pseudorectes ferrugineus
AGCCATTCCCCCTTGTCCTGTCAAGCTTTGGCCTTTGAACACCAGCAGTATCTCTGCTGCACTGAGCCCCCATCTCTCTGTGATGCATTTTATGCTACACGATTTGCAAAATCCTTCTGAACCTTATTGCCCTCAATCCATGTAAAACCCCAGAGGAAGATGATATAAACCCAAAGCAGGGCTCAAGCAAGCAGCAGTGAGAGGAGCTGAACCTCTGATGAAGGTGTGACCTGGTGATCTCATCTTGGAGATGAGTGGTGGCCTCACCCCTCTCTCCCCCCACAGTCCCCACTCACCCCCAGGTGTCCCCTCTGCTCCTGCAGCAGTGACAGGGACCTTACCTGCTGCTGGAACACCACTAGATGCTGCAGCTCTGTCTGCTGGGGGGGACTTCAAATTTAAGATAGGGCCACATTTGAGAGACAGCTTTGAGAGCTGTTCAGAGGTCCCAGGAGGAGCTGGAGCTGGCAGGGACAGCCCTGCAGCAGGGACACAGGGCAGCCACAAGGATGTTTCTGTGACAGTAAATCCTGCATGCACACAGACCGTCAGAAACTGCATTTATTTGGAAAAATATTCCGTAATTGTCCATTTGGAGCTTCCTAAACCAAGATTAGAGCAACCCCCTGGGAGGGAGTGCTGGGTTAGGCAGTCTGTTGGTCATTTCCATATTCCCAAAGGTCTGGTCCCAGTGCCCACCCTGTGCCTGGCATCCTGTCCCTTGTCTCTGCCCTGGGAAGACAGAGTTTTCCATGCACAGAAGGAAAAAAGCTGTTAAAATTTCCATTTGTGTCCCTGCACAACAAATAACTATCAGAGGAGTAAATAAATCAGTTGATTAGCCAGGAATTCAGCCCAGCTGTCTCAGAGTTACTCAGTATTTTGCTGGCATCCTTGGAGTGGAGCCAAGTAGCCGGGCTTGGCCCTTCCCACATCTCCCTGGGCACATGGACTTGTTTTTGAGTGCAGGGAATGGTGATTTTTGGTAGGGATGGATGTCCCAGGCTGTGCCAGCTTCCCTGCTCCTGGCTGGATAAGGAGACCTGCACTGGTGCTGTGAGCTGTCCTGGACCTGGACTCTGCTTGTGGCTGGGAGAGCTTTGCTCCTCTTTCCCGGGAGTTTCCTGACACCTGCAGAAGCAGCAAAACTAAATGTGGTTTTAAGCCTGTATGGGCTTGTGTAGGAAGGTGAAACGTGTGTGTTTTTTAGGGGGCCCAGGTGCAGCACAGACACGCAGTCGTGCAGGGCTGGGGTCACAGCTGATCCCTGGCACCTCCACTCGCCTGGAGAGGGAACACGGCACAGCCCCAGCCGATGGAATGTGTGTGACCTCAGGTGCATGCCCCAGCCCAAAATCCTGTCCCCTGGGACAGCTCCTGCCCTGCCACACCAGCCATGGCAGCGGGAGAGCAGAGTGGGCAGAGCAGGGAGTGTCCCTGTCACAGGGAGACCTGCAGGCACCCGCTCTGCCACCGGCCACCTCACCCCATGCGACGTGGTGGCTCCGTTCCTCCATCAGCCCTGCTGGCCTCCTGAAGCTGCCAGGAAAAACAATCCCTCTCCAGCTGTCCCTCTGTCACTGCTCCTCTGAAGGGCTCAAGGCTTCAGTCTCCACGAGAGGAGTGGGAATAGGGGTCCCCGTGGTCCCGGGGAGGACTGGGGATGCGGTGTCCTGAGGAGACCGGGGCTCCGGCGGGAGCTCCACCCTCTGCAGCCAAACCCAGGCGGTGGGAGCAGCCCCACGTGTCAGCCAAGATAAGAAATGAATGTCAGGTTTATTTTAGGGATGCATATTTTTATTTTTATGTTTCCCTTTTGCAACTGTTCCCAATCTGGCAGCAACAATTCTTAACCCTTCCCTTTGATGCCACAAAACCTGCATTTTCCCTGGAAGCCTGTTTAGCATTGAAAGGGGTTTCGGGTTGATCTGTCAGGAACAGGGCCCAGGGCTGTCACAGCAGCTGAATACATTGCTGGGATGGGTTGTTGTGTGCAGAAAGCCTTGGGGAGGCTGTCGCTGGAGGCGAGTGTCCCTAGGCTAGGGAATGTTCTCCCTACATTGGAAGAGCAGCCCCTGATGGGGGCTGTGGGTGCAATGCAGGGGGCAGGTTACATCGAGGCATGACTTCGGGAAGCAGGTGCCTTGCACAGCCTTTGAGCCATCTTTCCTCCCTCAAGGACTCCTGCCAGGGGCACGGAGGTCTCTGGAGGGTGCAGGTCTCCAGGCAGTGGGGCAGCACGGCTGGGCCTGGCTGCAGCTCCGGGCAGAGCAGATGAAAACTGGTGTTTGAGTGAGCTTGACAGTTTTATTAATTTTTGCTTTGGTTCCCCTGGAAAGGGTGAAGAGTATCTCAGCCCCACATTATGGTATGGCAGCCACAGCACTGCCCACCCGGGGCACTTCCCTGCTCCCAGAGACAGACGGATCTGGCTGTGCACCCACAGCTCCTGGGCCAACACCTCAGCGCTGGGTTTGGACAGCACAGCACCCGAGTGAGGCACTTTCCCCCAAAACAGGGCTGGGGCGGGAGAGCTGGGGTGGGAGAGCTGGCCTTTGGCTCTGCCATGATCCAGGGCTGAGGCACCTGGAGCGGAGGGCACTCACCCCAGGAACAGAGCCACGGTGTGCAGGCTGGGGGGGATGCCCAGGTGGGATGTGCAGGTGGGATGCTGGAGTGGGGTGCCTGGGTGGGATGTCCTCTGGAGCCTCTCCAGCTTGCACAAGGAAGGGAACAGCTATGGCCAGGCAGCTCCCACACATCTGTGATGCCACCAGTGGCACCAGATGCCACTTGAGGAGGAGGAGGGTGAGATGTGACAGTGTTTGCCAGCAAACACAGAGCCACTGGCTCCATCCTGCACTGCCCAAGGAAGAGCAACATGGGGTGGTTCCAGCTTGTGGCAAATTCTGGATCCCCAGGTGCTCTGTGAGTGCAGACTGACCGCATGGCTCCTTTCATCTTCTTCCTTCCAAGTTCTTTGCTGACCTGGGTGTAGCTTTCCCAGCCCTCTCTCCTTGCAGCCAAAATCCTCACTCGGTGCTGTTTAAGGGGCTGAATTTCCCCAGGACTTGCTCTCACCCAGCGCGTGCAGCAGCCGCAGTCCCGTGGGAGAGCTGCCAGAGCCCCTCCATGTAGAAAAACCCTCAGAGGCAGCAGCAGGGGTGGTGTGGCTGTGCCTCTCATGGCAGAACTCAAACACCTTAAAACTTTTAACAGAAACAAACCAAAATGTCAGCCTGTGCAGGACTGGGCAGGGTTGGCATTCCAGCTCATCCAGGCTGTCTCTGGGATGGGCTCCACTTCTCCAGGTCCTGCTGAGAGCCACCTTGAGGGAGCTCATTGGGAGCAGGAGAGAGGTGATTTGGCTCTGGAGAACTGGATTTCAAGATCAAAGAAAGGTGAGATGTAACAGGGCCTGACACCAGACATTTTGGGCTGGCTCCAAGGCTTTCCTCGGGTGCACCTGGACAACCATCCCATCGTCCTGTTTAGATGGGTTTGCTTCGGAATTGGGGGAAAGAAGCACTGAGCACTTGAAAAGTGAGATCAGTTTGGGCAGGATTAGGAGCAGCGCTCCTGGTCCTGGTGCTGGTGATGGGCAAGGTGAGAGCAGAGGGGTTTGCAGGCAGCCACAAATGTGTTTGCTGAAGTATTATAGCAAGGAGAATGAAATAAAAAATAATAATAATAAAACTGAGCTGGCACCTCAAACCCTCAATACATGAACATATCACTGAGCATCCCCTACACCACACACCCACCACTGAGCCCCCATGGCTGGAAACCCCTGGTTTGCTGACCCTGAGAGGCTGAAACCACAAACTACAATTATTTAAACACCTCAAAACAACGACCAGGCTTCCAAAGAACAACCTGGGCTCAATGTCTGCTAAACTCATCACCTGCCACAGAGCGGGGTTCTGTGACGCTGTCCCAAAATAAAGTAAAGCTTTGGTCAGATCTGAGGCTGAAAGTGTCTCCAAGCCTTCCAAACTCTGGGGGTATTTGAGCCTGGATTTGTAGGACTGGGCCTCCAAGCCCTGGCACCCCAGTATCCCACTATCCTGAGAATGGTGGCTTGGGCCACGCATGCTGTGACAAGCAGCAGCTCCCGGGGCTGTGGAACACGATATAATTATGGAGACAAAACTGTCGGGATCAGAGCTGCGGGCAGGGAGGGCTGCATGTGACACGGCACACGCGGGAGTGCTCCGGGCCCCGGGCACTGGCACAAGCTCAGCTTTGCTCGTGGCTCTCGGCTCCATTCACGGGCTGGGCTGTGCGTGGACAGGCTCCAGCTGCCGCGGCCGGAGCGTGGCTGCTCTCTGCAGCTCTTGGCACGGCCGTGCAGGAGCGCGGGGGGCTGGTTTTGGGGGGCTGGTTTGGGGGGCTGGTTTTGGGGGGCCCCTCTGGGTGCGGGGCCAGCCGGGGCAGGGCAGCAGCCCGGCTCTGCCGCAGCCTCCGCGGCCGGGCACGGGAGCTGCCAGGGAGGGATCCCCGCGCCCAGGTCTCACGCTTATTTTTAGGGTTCAAAGCTAAATTCAAAGAATGGGAGCATGGACTTCTTTTTAAAAAAAAAAAAAAAAAAAAAGTGGTAAAACTGTATTTGCTCCTTTTGAATGAGCCTCCAGCCCCTTCTCCACAACAGCACTGCTGTCAGACTCCCACAGCCGGGGGATGCCGCTGGGTATCCCAGGCACATGGACCCCGGGACGCCACCGGGCTGGGTCACCCGCAAGGGCACGGAAAGAGCCCGAGTTCCTCCTCCACGAACAGCAAACCCCCAAGAGCCGCCGCCCGCTGGAGGCTGAGCCCCTCCATTCCCCGCTTCCCCCCTGCCGCTGCCAGGATCCGCTGCCCCCCGGCCGGCTCAGCTCCCGACCTGCCCTTGTCGCCGTCGCTGTCCCCGGGGGCTCCCTGCCGGGCCGGCCCTGCTCACGCATCGCTGTTTGCTGCGTCCCGCACCCCCACACCCATCCTGCCATGCAGCTCCCCGGCTGCTCCCCGCACCCAGCCAATTTCCTGCTAAACTCCTTCTGTCCTGCGCCACACGGCTCCTCGCCACAGGGAAAAACCGCAAGAGGACAGAAGTGACGCTGGACCCTTCCAACAGCCAGCAGGGGTTGCCGGGCTGCCTCGGTTTCCCCGGCACAGAGCAGCGCCGTGGGCTCGCTGCGGCTCCCCGGCGGCGCACGGCAGGGACAGGCAGCGGGTCCCTGTCTGGTGACTTGCTCCTTGGCCACTCTCCGGGCTCCTTGGCCACTCTCCGGACTCTTTCCATGCTGGTCCCAGGCAGGCAGGCAGGAGGGAACCTCTCGCGTGGTTGGGCTGCCCCTACCCCATGCCGGGAGCGGGGATGGCCGGACGCTGGCGCGGGCGGGGTGGACAATGACGGCAAGCTGACCTCGGGCAGGGTCCGGACCTCCTCGGATGCGACAAAGCCGGTGCTGTCACCCCTCTGCTCGCGGAGGGGGGTGTATGAGCAGGGGGCTCCGGGCGGAGCTGAGCCTGTGCCCCCAGCCCGGGTCATAGGGCTCCCTGCTCTAGAGCCACGGGCTCCTGGCGCTGCCGCTTGCGCTGCCGCTCCCGCTTGGCCCGCCAGCACACATAGGCAGCCACCAGCAGGCCCACCCCGAAGATCAAGGTGGCCACCGAGACCACCTTAGCGATGTCCATTTGGGGGCCATTGATGGTGAAGGTGATGCACGTCGCTGCCACGCCGATGACCACGGAGACGATGCCGAAGGGGAAGATGCAGCGGTACCAGGATTTCTCGGTCCCGCCCGTGGCCAGGGCCAGTTTGTTGAGTGTAGCCGTGGAATCGGTGGCTGTGGCCAGCGGCAGCCCTGGTTTTCCTCCCTGCAGGCAAGTGAGTGAGTTGGACTTACAGCCCATCATGTTGGCAAGAAAACCCAGGAAGGAGCGGCACAAGGCGCGCGTTGGATGGACGAGAGTCGCTGTGCCGGTGATGGAGGGAAGATTCCGGGTCCTACATGGTCACTTTGTCCGGCGGCTCAAGGTGCAGACGGGCCGGGATCTTGTCTGCCGCTGCTCTCACTCGCAGCTTTGGCTCCCGGCTCCTTTGCTGCCAGACTGAGCGAGGGCTGGAGGAGGACTGGAGGGAGGATTGGCGGTGGCAGCGGTGATCTCATGACGGTGGGAGGACCGGCTCGGCCCCGCCGCCTGTTAACTGTTTCGGGCTGTGAGCAGGCAGCTGCCTGCAGCCCAGCTCTTGGGATGTGTTTTTCCAACTTGCATCTGTTTTCGCCAGCCCGGACCCTGGCCAGGCAGCGCTGGGGCAAGGACTGTCCCCACTGCCCACTGCCCCCAGGGCCACATTGCTGCAGCCCCACGGGCAGGGAAATCCCAAGGGAACGGGCAGCGGGACTTCCAGCACTCCCCTGAGCCCCTTTGCCTCCTCCGTGGGCAGTGCCAACACCATCACCTCCTTCCAAGTTGCTTTTTCTCTCGGTGCCACCCTCTCCAGCTTTGTCCCCTGGCACAGGGCTCGGGGTGGCCTCACTGAGAACCCATGGACTGGTGATGCTGGTGGGACACTGCTGCAGGTGACACTGGAGGGAACAGAGAGTGACCAGTCAGGGGACCTGGAAGGAAAGGGGCTGGAGCTGAGGTGCAGGAGGATTTGGGATTTGAGATAATTACTGACCAGGCAGGGCAGCAGCAGGGTAAGATCCAGGGGAGCAGGATGCTGAAAGGCAGCTGGGAGCAGGAGGGGATCAGCAGAGCCACAGGAAGCTCTCCCGGGAAGGAGGGCTGGGCTGTGGGAACTGGCACCGAACCCACCAGGGCCCCCAGGCACTGCTTCCTTTCCCTGCAGCACCCAAATCCTGACTTTCAAGATTAACCATTTTTAAACAGCAATGTTGAGCACAGGTAGGTGATGTTGGCTCTGCACTGCTCCAGCGCAGAATCACACATGTGCAGTGTGTGGCAGAGCCCAGTGATGCCACCCAGGGCACCTGGGCAGGGAGGAGGGAGACACAAACAGCCTGGAGAAGGTTAAGTACAAAATCCTCCTGCCCAGCTCTGAACATCAGCAGAGACTTATTTGTGAGGGCAAAAGCTTTTCGTGCCACCTTTACCACAAGTGGATCAGAGAGGCACCAAGACTGGAGATGGCACAAACAGTTCCCATCTCCTCTGGCTTCTCCTGCACTGTTTTATTTTTTTAATTGGTTTTCCTGAAGGAGAGACGAAAGGAATGAGCTATTGCAGCAAACCTGAAGACCTGGACCCTTTCCCAGGTCAGAGCTTCCCCCAAGCCAATGGGGCCCAGCTGTGTTTCTGCATCAACTGAGAGGAAGCCAAAAACAAGGGAGAAAATCCACATTGCAGGAGAAGCAGAGCTGGGCTGTGAGAGGGAGGCTCTGTGGAAACTGAGATGGAGAATCAGAGGAGCTGATGGGACTGACTCAGGAAAGGGGAGGTTCGGGCATTAATCTGCGCAGGGGATGTATTATCCTCCCTTTTTTTGTGGGCACTGCTCTTGCCTACAGCATCCCCAGGGAAGTTGTGCCGCTCTGGGGAAGAATAAAGCTGGTTTGGATCAGACTTTGCACCTCTTCAGGTTTGGCCTGGAAAGCTGTGTGCAACCTGTGAGCACCAAAACAGAGGGGGCTGGGTCTGCAAGAGTCCTGGCATTTCTTCTTGCTCCCAGTTTCTTAAATAACGTTCACAAATAACAAAAGTGGAAGTTGATCAGGTATCAGCTGAATTCCCAAAATTCCCGTGGTATGGCCAGAGGCAGGCAGCTGCAGACAGCAGGGACCTGGGCACAGGGGCTCTGGCTCTGCACAGAAATAGCAGTGGGAAAATAACTCCAGCTAAGGCAGACATGCAGCACACACTGCTCTGCAAACCGAGTTTTGTTATTTACTCTCCTGATTGCTCATTAGAGGGGAAGAAGAGCAGCAGAACTCCATGAGTCAACGCCCTTTGAGCGAGGGCAGAAGGCTGATACCGCCCAGCACAAGCTCCAGTTTCAGCTTTGCTAAGCTTTGTCAAACTTGAAAATGTTCAGGCTTGAATTTACCCTGAGCTGAACCCTTGAAGAAAATATCAGCTAAAATGGTTCAGCTGCTGCTGACAGTGGGGTCTGGAAGGAAATACTCCAAGAATGAGCCTGGCTATGGGCCACTTCCCAAACTTCTTCTCAGGAAACTGGTGATGTGGTGCCACCGCTAAACACAGCTCTAGCCCCCATGCTGGTCGTACCCCCCTGCAGCATCTCCACACCTCCAGCCTCCACTCAGAGGGTTGAAAAGGCCTCTTGGCTTCCATCAAAACCCGGCAGCGTTTGTGGATTGACAGCTGTACCTGTTTTTAAGTGGTGCTGAAGAGCAGTGACTGGCCTTGAAAAAGCAGGAGGTGAGAAAAACAAGTCCCAGCTGGTTAGAAAAACGCCCATTTTCATGTCTCAGGTCTGATGCATGAGGGCTTTGAGTATTTGACTCAGCAACACCGATGTGATCCTGCTGTAGCAGCCCTGTGTCTCCTGGGGCCACCCCTCACACCTGCTACTGCTTGAAGTTTACAGGACTAAAGCACAGGTGCACACCCCTCTGCAGGAAACGTGCATGTATCAAACTGCTTCCTAATTCCACGGAGACAGAGCTCACCAGAGTGTGTTTCCAAAGCAGCAGAGGCAGCAATGTCCAACCAAGGACCTCTACAACTCCACAGATGCTTTAAAAGGAATTACCTGCAGAGAGCCCAGTGCACGTCACAGAGCCACGCTGGCCTTGCTCCTGCTCCTGGTTTGAAAGAAAAAGCAGGACCAGGACAACCCTGCACAGGGCTCGGGCTGAGACAGGGTCACCACCAGGAAATTTCTCACACTTGTGTATGGAAGGCAGCTGGATGAATTTTCCCTCCTTCATTCAGAGGCCAAATTCAGACAACTTTCTCCGAATTTGTGGTTGTTTTCTATAAACTCACAAATGTGCTAAGGGAGAGGTTTCAGGATGGGCTGCATGGTGTGAGTCCATGTTTTTGGGCACTGAATCTTCCACCCTTGGTGGGGCTGGCAGGCTCCTCTGCCTGGGTGCTCCACTCTTTCCCTCCACCCTCCTTCTGTAACCAACCTAAGGGTGTAATTTTCACAGCAGAAATAGAGACTTGTGAATCCTCCTCCCTCTTCCCACAGGAGATGAAAGTGCAGCTGGGACTGGATGAGTCACCTTGCAGGAGCAGAGAGGGATGACACCCCCTCCACACCCAGACACCCACAGGGACCCGTGGGGTGGTGGATGGGGCACAGGAGCTCTCCCTGTTGTCAGAACGCTGCCCAGAGCCCGGCTCCGTGCCCTTGGCTGGGGGAGAGGCTCCAGAGCCTGGCAAAGAGCTGCAGAAAGGAAGGAAAAACCTGGGAAATTCCTGTTGAAGAGGAACAGAAAAGAGCAGAGAAGCTGAATGGCTTGGGTGGGTGATGGAATGGTGGTGGTTGAGCAAGAAACCCAGACTCCTAGAAGGAGGAAAGCAAGGATGAGGAAGCCAGGATCCCTCTAAAACAGATTAATTTCTCCAATTTTGAAGTAAGAAAGCCCAGAATCAAATATGATGAACACCACTAGGGAATCCCAGAAGAAGCAAGGTGCAGGAAGAGATCCACATTCTCTAGCACTGCCCAGCACTGTGGCAGGAGGAAGGAGTCCCATGGTCCCCAATTACGTGAGTGACCAGAGACACTGACACCTTCTCAAAGCAGACATTAGAGCCAAAATAATTTGGAGACCACGTGGAAATGCTCCAGCAAAGAGGGCAGGGCCAGGATGCAGAGACACCCTCGTGCCACTTGCTCTGCTTACGGCTCCAGGTCCTGCTGTGCTCAGGATCAACACCCTCCCTCTTGGAGCTAAACCACTGCGTAGGGGAATTTTGTATATGAAGGAATTATGCCTTGTTTTCTTCTGAACTAGAAGGTAATGGGGCTGGAAACAAGAACAGAAAACTACATATCTTGCAGGAACATCTTTGGGAAAGATAATGGAAGATAATCATTACACAATTCACGTATGTCCCTGCATGAGTCAAAGAAGTAACATTCACTTGTGCCCACCTCACTGCTCATTTTTGGGACACACAGCTCAAAACTGGGGCCTAGGTTGTAGAAATCCAGCAAATGGCAGCCCTGAACCCTTCTCACACAGAGAACTGTGCTCTCAACGAGTGACCCTCACTCAGTTAAAAATTAAATGTCAACAGACCACAGGCATTGCCTTATTGCACAGAGGAACTGGAAAAAACAATGAACCCCAGCAGTTTGTAATAACTTAGAAATCCCCACAAGGGTTTTTTCCTTTGGCTCTGTGAGGAAATTAATAATTCTGCCTTTATTTGGCTAATACAGAATCATGAAATTGTTAAGGTTGGAAGATCATCGGTTCCAACCACTAACCCAGCACCACCGTGGTCACCACTAACCCATGTCCCCAGGTGCCATATTCACACATTTTTTAAATCCCTCCGGGGATGGTGACTCCACCACTGCCCTGGGCAGCCTGTGCCAGTGCCTGATCCCCTTTCCATGATGAAAATTTGGTACAGTTTGTGCAAGAGCCACATGACAGATTAAGACTGGGGTAGGAAATACTGAATAACAATTTATTGCACAACTGTTCCCCACCATAAATAAACTTTGACTGCAATGAAGAGCTGCAGAGAAATGAGAGCAGGTGAATATAACACCAACAACCACAGCTGACTGTGGAATAAACCCTGGCAAAGCCAGTGTTAAGCTTTGAGCAGCTCCATTAATTTTAAGATAAAGAGCAGGGAAGAAACTCACGCAGCAGGAAAGCGTCATTAAGGAAGCACAGGTGGCATCTCATAGTCCATTTTAAGCTGCCTCGTGCCATGTAAAGCTGGAAAATAGGCAGCAAAATAAATCAGGAGGCACATTCTTGGATCCTCAGTGACCTAAGAAGTATTTTCCAGGTCTATGATTCAGCAAAAGGGAAATAAATAAATAATCAAAGCGGGGGAATAAAGCGCCAACAGCCATCAGGAAGTGTGGGGCTGAAAATAGCAGCCAAGTGTCACCTTGATCCACTCCAACAAAGACGTTGGCAACAGTGACAAGTTGCTGGGTGACATCTCTGAGCTATTTTGGGCCCATGGCTTTACACTGCGTGGGGAGCCCCTCTGGGGCATCGGCATGGGGTGGACGCCAGCGCCAGCCACAGCATTCCAGAGGAACTTCCAAACCAGGGCCAGGGCTTGAAATGAGGGATTCACGTGTCTTACAAAAAGGATGCTTTCCTGTGGATTCAAAGATGGAGGGGAGCAGATGGAAAAGGATCATTACATCACCCACCTGGCCACAGCCACGTTCCTTCCCAGCGTTAGGGCTGAGCTCGTACAGACCTTCCCACCTTCTGCTGCTGCTCAGCGCCCAGCTCGGGCCACAGCAGGCACTCAGCACAAGCAATACTGAGAGCCAGCTATGATCCAGAGACAGGAAAAACTGCAAACTAGGAGGAGAGATCCACAGCAGCTTTGTTGATCTCCTCTGCCCTTGGAGAAGGAGCTGTGGGTACTCCTGGCGCTGCCTGGGGAGCTGGGCCAGGCACCAGTGGAGCCGAGTGACTCATACACTCTGCACACTGCTCTTAAGGCTCAGCGATAAGAAATACACCTAATGCATAAAAATAAGCTATTTTACTGTAATTAGTTCTTAAAAAAAAAAAAAAACAATCAAAAGCCCAAACCCCAAATAATGCTGTTTGCATTGTCATAAGCAAGACCCTGAACTCCTCCCTGCAAACGGAGACCGCGGTGCTCCCGCTGGTAGGAGGAAGGGAGATGTAATCACACATGATTCAAATCACTGATGCTTTGTTCAGTCAAACAACTTCATTAAATCCGGTGAGTTTGCTCTTGCAAGGACAGCAGGATCTCTGCCGAGAGCTCTGTCACCCTCAAGAAGACTCCAGAACAGCACGACACAACAAACACCATTTAAAACAGAGACAAAAAAACAGGTAGTTAAGACTGAAAATAGTTGAAAGGATATTGGCAAACACACCGAATTTCCTAATAACCCTAAAAGTGAGCCTGGAATGCTCATAGAAACATGTGGTTATGTTTAAACTTATATGCCCAAACTTGCTTAAATATAAAAAATACTGTCTGATTCATCCCTGCATCCAGTATCCAACCATTTGAGTTCTGACCCATTAAGCAGTCAGCGCAATATTATAATTAAAGCAGTATTTATGGTTTCACGAAGTTTTTAAAGGTATTTTTTTGTTGAGTCACCATCCCTGAAGGGATTTAAAAGATGTGTGGACATGGTTTAGTGGTGGTCTTGGCAGTGGGGGAACACTGGGACTTGAAGTTCTTAAAGGTCTTTTCAACCTAAATGATTCTCTGATTCCTGTGCTCTCTCCTTCGTGTTCCTATGCCTGGGTGGTGCCCAAAACTCCCATCCTGGAGGCAGTGAGAGCTGCAGATGCCCTCACCTTGCATGACAGCACTCAGCTGCCCAGCAATTCTAAAAACAAGATCTACTGCTAACATGTCCTCTAAGAGACTTCACCTCGAGAGAAAACTGCTGCATGTTCTGAAATTCAGAGCCTGAAGCAGGAAAACAAAACCCCAAAGGGTGAGGTCCTCAGAGAACACACTTGCAAATTGCAGAGCTCCGAGGCTGTGCCAGCTGAACCAACAGCTGTGGCACAATAGTTTTGAAAGAGGGAAAAGGATGCTGAGGTGCTACAGAGCTGCAGTGAAAGGGAATGTACAACCCAACGTCATCTGCGGGCCAGGAAGGAGTCCCCACTGGAGTCCTGCTGACCTGGACATGCACATTAGGCCTCCCTTGAGTCTTCCTTTTAAGCTGGAGCTCAGATGAGACAAATAAATTGTTTCCCTCTACAACATGTAAGGGCGGAGGACAAACCTAACAGCAGCATGAGCATACCTGGGAGCTTGTGCTCCCAGAAACCAGGAGGGAAGACTCCAGACAAGCTTTTCTCCAAGGCCAGGCTCCTCCACTGACTCACATCTTGCTTCTAGTTACTTTTTCTTATCCAAACTCCTGATCCACTGATTGTCTTTCTTTTTCTGGCTAAAAATAAGTCAAACGTCTTCATTTGTGTGCCTAAATAACCCATTGCTGTAAACTTTTGCCTTCTGAAATTACAGTTCAAAACTCCCTTTTAATTTTTTCCGCCTCCCATTCCCAGCTCTTTATTCCCTGGCACATGTGGCACGCTGCTTCCTGCCCTCTTCCTTCTAACTGAGCTCAGATTAATTAACCAGCCATAGATTTTTCTTGATTACGATGCTAAACCCCTTCTTTCTCCACAAATTAAAACCAAGATGATAGATCTTTCCTTCTGGGTGGTGGTTACAAAAATAGTACTCAATCTGGGTGGATGGTAGGAACTTTAATACCTATTTAATGAATTGTTTTCATGTCACACTGAGCAATGGTTGGGGTTTTTCTTTTGTGAGGTTGTTTTTAATGTATGAAGGAGGACTAGGAAGCTGCCAGTGAAACCAGATGTCAACTGCACCAGTCCCAGTGTACATGCTTATAAAAATCAACCAAAATCCACCAAAACAAGAGGCCTTGCTGCAGAGACCACAAACATACAAAACCAAGCTCATGAGCAAGTGAAATCATCTCAATCTTCGTTTTACAGATAACAAGTGACAAGCCCTGGTGTCAGATCCATCATCTGCTGCAGCCTCTTAGTGACTCCACAATGGTGACAGGACTCAGGACTGGAAATGCACAGCCATGAACTGGCTGCCTGCCCACAAAAAATCCCTGTTGGCTCCTTCTCCTGGCATTCAGAAGGCTATTAAAGCATTTCCCACTCATTGCTTACACTATACTGATAATTAGACACCCTGGGACAGTCTGGAGGAGCTCTCTGCATCCTGCAGTTCCCACATCCAGCATCTTCAGTGTGCTCTGCACGCGTGTGGAACCCAAAAATGCCCCTTCCAGATTTAGCAGAAGTGGACAAAATTTCTCAGCAAAGCTTCAGCTGGAAATCACAAGCTCACACTGAATTCTGTAACTCAGGGAGATTGATTTGGGTAAAAAAAATATAAAAATCAAAAAATGTGTGTGGAGGACATACAGCTCCCCCCAAGTAGGTCTCCTAAAATCCAAGAGCTCTGTCCCAGCATTTTGCAGCATGAGTGCTCTTTCTAGAACTCTAGACTGGCACAACAACTTGCTGAGTCAGGTGTTAATGCTTCAGGCTTGACTCACACACAGTTTTAATCAAGTAACCTGCTCTCTGGAGCTCACAGAAAGCTCATTTAGAGAATAACATCAACAGCAAATTTGTCATCTTCAGAGGGGGCTGGGAGTTTTCCTCCCACTTCAACACTTACCATCTTAAACTGCTCCTTGATGAAATCCCCTTCTCCCTTACACAGCTCATCAGGGTTTGCCTCTCCAAACCCTAACGTGTGCTCCTGGCCCCGGGAGCTCCTCCTGCCCTTTTCCCAGGGGTGGGAGTGTGCTGTGGACAGTCATAGCAGCATGGCACAGGCTGTCATGCTCTGTCACCACTCACATGCTGCCAGCCCCCTCAGAAGGACTGGAAGAGGCAGGACATTCCTCCACACTACTGCTGGTATCTTCCTTCTCACCAAGACTCAAGTTATTTCTGTTTTAGATGGGGAGCACCCCTAAAGCCACACTGTTGAGTCTCTGCGTGTGGTACCTCCCAAGGAAGGGCTTCAGCAGCACTTGGTGGCAGATCTGGTAACATATGCAGGATAAACCCCTTGGAGGGCTCAGCAGAGCTTCAGAACTAAGCACAACTGAGGCTGCGGCTGCCCCTGGATCCCTGGAAGTGTCCAAGGCCAGGTTGGATGGGCCTTGGAGCAACCTGGGATAGTGGAAGGTGTCCCTGCCCATGGCAGGGGTGGAACTAAATGATCTTTAAGATCCCTTCCAAGCCAAACCATTCTGTGATTCTATTATTCTCTAATGCTAACCAAAGACAACTGGTGCACGTGAAACCCCCCAAGAGGCTCTGCTGGTTGCAGTGTGCACTAACAGCAGCACTGCTGCTGTCCCTCCACTGGCCAAACACATTTGCAAAACAAGCACAGTCCGTGGAGAAGCTGCAGAGGGGAAGGAGAGAAGAGAGCCAGGGGAAAAGACAAACTGAGCAGCTGGAAATACTTAAAGTCACAGATTCTGGAAAGAAAAGAAAAATCCTGCCTCCTCCTCAGGATCCCATCCTTCAGTAGGGAAAACCCAAAAATCTTTTAAATGCTACTGCAGGGGACAAAGAAGGAATAAGAGCTGCTAATCCTCCCTGACCCTCACTGTGATTTCTCAGCTCATGCCTACACAACACTGGGATCGTCTATCACTTTCCAAAAATACTGCTCATTTCCTGTATTTCTGTAATTCTATCCCCTGGCATCAAACACTACCTTTAGTCTTTGTCTCCTCATCTCAGCTGGATGTACTTTCTTTTGATAACAATGGCACATTCTATGACAAAGACCCCTCAACCCCTGAGTTCAATTGTTATTGAATCTCTCTATCTCTGCTATAGCACAAGACTGGTTTGAAAGAGTGAGTCATTCAAATGATTTAAAGTCTTACACATTTCTGAAAATTATAAAATGTGGTGTAGGAAGAGTAACAACACCCCACTGCAGCCAGAGGCAGAGAACAACCCAGCTACCTGCCATTCTGCACCCCTTCTGCACAGCTCCTTCAGTGTCAGCTTGCCTTCTGAGTTTGCAGCAACCCCTGTGAACCCTCTGCTGAGGGCTGTCTCCTTTTCCCAGCCCTTTCCCACCTCTGCAGTCCTTGCTGTGGCGCTGAAGTTGCTGCCAATTTACACTGGCCTGCTCTGTGCTGAGCAGCAGATGCTCCATGACTCATGCAGTGCTTGCAGACACAAGTTATCCATAACAGCACCCTAATTAACAATACCGAATGTCAGCTCTCCCATTCAAACACGGACATGTTCATGTGTATGACCACGCTAATTTAGGAGGCAGTGTCTGCTCCCCTGAAGTGTTCGAGGCCAGGTTGGACGGGACTTGGAGCAACCTGGGACAG
>QWTY01028132.1:0-16715 GCA_008033365.1 Pseudorectes ferrugineus
GCAATGGATTATTTCATTGTACCCCAGATCCAAGAGCACCTAGAAAATTTGTGGATGCCCCATTCCTGGAAGTGTTCAAGAACAGGCTGGATGGGGCTTTGAGCAACCTGGTGTAGTGGGTGGCATCCCTGCCCATGGAGGGCTTGAAACTAGACGGTCTTTAATGCCCCTTCCACTCCAAACCAGTCCATGATTCTAGGATTCTATCTCCTCTTAATGTCCAGGAGTCTATTGCTGCCTCTTCTAACAGCCCTGAAATGTAAAGGACCCCAGGACACAAAGGAGCTTGGCAGAGACAGATACATTTTCACAGCCAAAACTTCTGTTTCTCCATTGAAAACACTGCTAGCACATGATCATCTGATACGGTGACAGGTTTTGGGGGTCTTCTCAGGACTTGAACACACAAGCCAGGCATCAGTGCATGGAGGTTGCAGTGCCTGTGCAGCATCACAAGTCCCGCAAATGCAGGCCCACGATGCTGGGTAAAGCTGAGACAGTCTGCACCTACAGCACTGGTTGAAATCTGTGGGTCCTAAAGGTGCTGAAATATCTCTCCAAACTGGATCAGCACTGTCAACTAACTGCTTCAGGTAGAATTACACCCAGTTACAGGTAGAATTACACCCAGTTAACAAGGCTCCAAGCACTTTCAGAGCTTCACTCATTCTCTCTCGGAATACAATCTCAATTACAGTCCTATATTGACCCCAGCTCAACCTTTCCTCTCTCCCTTTTTTCCTCCTTATTTTTCTCTCAAATGCTACAGAAATTGCTTTCCTGGAACATGAAAACTAATGTATGCAAACTGTTACCATTGCCGTGGTGCCACTATATTGCTGAGGTAGTTAATTACCAGGATACTGCAGTTCGTCTGCTCTCTATCCTCTGGTGCTGCTCCTAAAAGGAAACAAAGGAAACGACATCAGAGAGACAAAGACAGAACTCAGTCCCCTATTAATAACCACCATAAAGGAAATAAAGGATTAAAGGCCCTTTGCAGCACACATGGCATACAGCTTTGTAAGGCACAGATGTTGAAGAGGTTCTTGGAACTGTGTCTGCACCTGGCCACGTTATTCATGAAGAGATAAACCTTGAGATCCTTGCTTAATTTACACTGAATTGCTGTAATGCTAAAAGGAATTTCACAGCAGTGAGATCTAAGTGAAAACCAAGGCCAGTGGCAAGAGCATTGCTTGGACTCAGACAATGCTTTTAGTCCTGATTCTGCCACTTTCATGCAGCTATCACGTTTGCAGGTGACTTTAACTGCTCTTGCTCTCCTTGTTTGTAAAAGGAGTGGTAACTTTGTCCCTCAAAAAGTATTTTGGGATTTACCTTAGCACTGAAATTCTAATTTCCTGGTGTGTCCCAACAGGGCAATATGTTCTCAATGACTGAAAAGCCAGGTCCTCACAAGAGGTGAGTAATATCATCACCAGACTTTTCATGCTCTCTGCAATCAATGATGACTTTTCTGAAAACCAATGACAGAGGGTGGTCCTGAATAAAAATGACATAATTTAGCCTTAGGAAGCATACAGAGAGTTGATAAAAAAATAAAAATCAAGAAGCCCTATGGATTCTAATGACTGCATAATTTTTAGAGCTGCTCTGTGGGATTTAATAGTAATTTTAAAAGGATGGTTAAAACTGCCATATTGAATACAGAATTGCTCATTGCATTTAAGGGGTATTTATTCTAAAATTGTTTCCATTGATCTCGTTCAATCTCTTTATGATCACACTTGGTCTGGTCCTCCCTGGTTTTACAGGACGCTTCCATAAAGACCAGGCTGTCCCTGTAGGTGACACCCATTAAAAGGGTCAGTTGTTTTGAAATAAAGAGAAAGAGATAATGAGAAAGCCCAGCTCTCACCGAGAGGGGTAAGCACCAACACCCCACCTCCTGTTATCTCCAGCCAATAACGCTGCGTGGTGATGAGGTAATGCTTGCATTCAATGCTCTAGGCAGCGCTTCGGTGGTTTGTAATTCTCCTTAAAGGAGACAAAACTGGGAGGCTTCCCTCTCTGTTCTGCTCGTGCAAATGAGCACTTGATTCAGATCTTTACAGTTACAGGGAAAGGGGGGCAGTGGGGAAGTGTGCCAGTGCTCAAGCTTTGCTTCCCTTCCGTCTTTTGTAACACATAAGTGAGCTTGAAGTGTTTTACTCATGCAAGTTAAACAAAATCTAAGCAGGTGGTTTGCTGCTGTAGACAAATCCCAGGATGGATTTGTTCCAAAGGCTTCTGAGTAAATTTAGGAAACTGCAATTTTTATATCACTCGCAAATCAGTTCACTCTCGTTTCATCATCCTAATGGAACCAAGGCAAACAAAACAAAAAACAAAAACAAACAAACAAACAAAAAAAAATTGTGACTCAATATTTAAAACATATCAGTGGGGGAAAGACCACAGAAACAGCTTTGTTTTCCTCAGCCGGTGTATTCTGCACGCATTTCAGTCACGCCTGCGTATTTCCTTTGACGGTAGGAGCAGCTCCTCCTGTTGAGGCCAGCGCTGCCACCATACGCGGTTGGTGTGTGGGGTGGGCTCCGCTCCCGAAAAAACAGTGCACTGTCAGCTAAACCTTGGAAGCAGGTTCTGAATTACAGACAGCGTTTTGGGAGGAAGGCAGTAATTCTCCTCTTCACACTCAGGCCCCTGGCTACGTCTGCAGGCTTCTAAGAGTGGAAGACAACACCTTGTTACCAACTGAATATACTTGGTGAGAAGTCAGGACAAGGGAAGGAGGGGTTGTGCCCAACAAGCCTGATCCCAACCATCACCGAAGTCCCCCTGACTGTACCCAGAGCAAGAGCCATCCTGGTGACATTTTCCCATCAATCTCCTGACTGTAAGAGTGATTTAAAATGAATTAACTGCCCTCTGTACTTGCACATCACCAACTGGATAAATTGTCCTTGGCTGGTCGAACATTTTTAAGTGCTCATTTTTCTGCTAGAAAAAGTATTTCTCCCTTCAATCAAGTGCAATTACCCCAACTATCTCTTTTAATTGTTGTATTTCCAGAAGATATATACCCTAGGGGCTTTCTTGCCAATACCAGTGGATTTTTTTTAAGGGATTATATTGACCTGCTGGGGCTGACATCCATCTTTCATCTGCAGCAAGCCCATGTTAAAACTTCATGGACATGGATGCTGGGATAGCTCATGGGCATGGGGGGAGGGGGCAGAAATGGAGATCCAGAAACACACATGTGAATAGCAGTTCTGCCTCTTGAACTAGAGCCAAAACTCCACAGATGCTCAGCTGGATGAGTCCATATGGAGCCTCTGGGGCTGGGAGCCATGGAGATGTTACTCATTTTTGAGACGACTCCCAGTGTAATTGCTGAAGTAGCCCCTTTTCTTTATCTCAGCAGGAGTTACAGTGGGAGACCAGAGATACACAGCTTGGCTGTTATTTTACTGTACATCCAGACTGACAAGGGCAGTGGGAAATCAAAATCTGCTGCCACTTTACACAGCTCTCAGCTCCAGTGTGATCAGGAGGAATCAAAGGAGTGGGAGCATGTTCCCTATTCACAGCACATGTGCTTCAACGCACCCAGATACACAGATAAAAGTCCAGTGAAAAGAATGGAATGAACATGAACTTAAGGAAAACCCACCTCAAGTGTGGAGTCCAATAGCCTTTCTCCTTAACGGCAGGAAATGCACTGGCTTTGTACAGCACATTTTGAGAAGATTCAAACACAAGAGATTGAACAGCTTTTGAAAAAAAAAAAAAAAAAAAAAGAAAGAAAAAAAAAAACCACTGTGTTCAATTAACCTTGAAAAATGAATTTGAACTGTTCTTCGATTTATATCAAATGCACATTAGAGTAGGCTTCTAAATGTCTGTCCTCTTTCTATCTGTAGTCAGCTTGGTAAAAGATGTATTTTCATTGCACAGGGGTTCCTCCCTTGCCTCTTCCCTTTCTTCTCACACAATAGAAAAGGCATTTTGGACAGATTTCCTCACTTATCTCCACTACATTTGTTTTCCAACATGAGTGTAGCATTACTGTTGGCAGTACAACTTACCTCCTCTGCACTAAGCAACACAGCATGAGTGTGCAGAGCCATGACAAAGATGCTCTTCAAACTGTTCACTGATACCTAAGTTGCAACACTGAACATTGGTGAAAATACTTGTCCATCAACTCCTGGGAGTCCTGTTCTGTAAAAGAACTCTGCTTTCACATTTGTGTTGTCCCTGCAGGAACAGCCATGTGCTAATTCAAGGATGGTTTAGCCTGTCAGAGTTAGAGGGGGTTATAAAAAGCCACCTGAAAGATGTCAGGTGGAGAATGAACAGACAGCTCTCTCTTCCTGCCTGTTAGGTTACTACTTAACTTGATCCTTATTCCTGAGTCCAGATAGGAAACTGGTTTCTCCATGCTGCAGAAAGAGTGGAGAAGAATGAAAGTACATTGCAAAATGGGATCATCTGAAATTTTCCATGCTCCCAGCAGCCTGGAAAAGAACACACCTAGCCTCTAAAATTCAGAATAGCATCCTGATTTTCATGCATCTCAGTTGTTGCACGTTTTTAAACCAGCAGATCTGGACCAGCTCGTGATAGGGGTGAACTCAAGCACAATACCCTGACCAGCTCAGAAATCGACTGCCACTCGACCTATATAGATGTGCCAATATGACATTTGATTTGGGCCTGTGTTTGAGTTAAACTTTTTATGTTCAGTAGTGATTCCTCCTACAGGGGAATACTGTGAATAAGACCTGATGGCAACAGATTCTGATCCCTGGATCATCTACAGGTATTTAAAACTTTAATTTTGAGGAATTGCAAAAACTGTCACTTCTGTGGGAGGAGGAGAGGAAATAAAGCCTCCTGCAGAAACCAGAGTTGATATACTGTCAGTCACGACCAAGAGGTGAATATCTAGAGGAAAAAGAGAAATATTTTTTAGCAAAGTGGTGAGATAAGAACCAAGTCACCCAGGCCAAGAGAGTCGAAATATATACAAGCTGTCATGAGAAAATAATGCTCAGGGGAAGGAGGATGATATGCAGACATCTAGTTTGCATGAACAAGGACAGACTTATGGAAGGAGAAGAAGACTCTGCAAAAGAAGGTGAGGGAGCAAATAAAGAGTGATGGGAAGCAGTGAAGTCAGTTTGTTTATGGAGGGGCAAAGCACGCACCTGACAATTTGGAGTACATCACTTTGAGGATGACCTACTGTATCTTAGTGGAACCTGCTTTCCTGAAATGCATGAGCTCTCATCTCCTGATGGTGAGGGGTGCTTTAGAAAGGCAAGCAACATCATTAGTGGTTTTGACCTTCTCACATAAAAGAAGATAAATTGCATCACTACTGCCTCAACTGCCTCCTTGAGGTAGAGCTGGCTACGACTTCCTCAATTCAGAAGGAAAATGGGAAATTTTGATATAGGAAAGAGGCTCCTCATGCCTGAAAGAACATGCAACTTTGGGATAGGCAGTGCAGCTTCTATAAATGGGATTTTCAAGGGGTTAAAGAGTAGTGTGCAGGTAGGATATGGCACAAGAAGGAACCATGGACATTTATGAGCAGGGGAATGGTCATTGGCAAAGAGACTAAGATACCACAATGAGAAGGAGGAACAACAAATCCTAGTCATCAGCTGTTCCATGTGTGACTATAAGCAGGTTGTAGCTGCAGTGCTTTTCTCATCCCATTATCCTCTGGAAAATATTTCGCCCACCCAACACAGCCTCACATGTCCATTACATAAAGAGGGAAGAGTCATACCCTGTCACAGCTCTCTGCCACACCTGCATCCAACATTAGGGCTACAAAAGCTCATCTTGTATTTCATAAATCTGACCTACAAAAAAACCTAAGCATTTTATCTCTGTGATTACAAGTGTATCCTTCTGTCCTTATTTCATATAACTTCTTTTGTCACTAGTGACAATATTCTTTCTTTCTCTATATCCCTTCAGCACTAAGTGCTGATGTAAAAGCACCTCTTCAGAGTCTGTTCACGGTATGCTACATTGTGTCTGTGCTTTTCCCTCAGCAAAACAATCTACCTACTGAGATCCTTTGCCCTGCAGGGATCACTATCACACCCTTGAAAGAAGATGAGATAACACTAAGGGGAAAGGTAACAAACAACAAGGGGAAACTCAGTGACCACAGAAACTGGGCATCTGAAAATGAGACAGCACTGACCTGTTCTTCTACACAGAGACATCATCATTCACCTTGACTAATGAGCTGTGTGCCACAAAATGAGCAAAACCTGGGATTCAGCTGCACTGAATAACCTCTAGTGCAAGCTGCACTAAGAGGTAAACATCACCTAGTGAAGAGGCAACAGGCTTAACAAGCACAGCAGAAGTTGCCCATGATTATTACATTAGAGCAGGAAGCAACCAACAATTATTTAAAAGGATGCAGACAAGAGGTTTTTCAAAATTCTTAAAATAACCATCTCTGTTTACTCTTTTTACAAGTCACCTCACGGGAGATAGAAATTGAAACATGGTTCCCTAAACACCTCTCTGCTCCCCATTTAACAACCCTCACTTTGTCTGTTGGGCTGTGACAGTGGGGATCACTTTGAGATCAGAGGAGGACATTTGTGCTTTGTGCCAGCAGTATTTTTTTTTTTTTGCTGGGACACTTTTGAGTGGCACAACTTAATAGCACCACGAACATTGCCAAGGCAAAAGAATCAGTCACTGACACAACAAACAAGAACAACTGGCACCAGAATTATTAGTTCTCAAAAGTGATGTGAGAATATTAAAAGATATGTACATCTGTAAGCTTCACTGCACTAGGGAGCTATTACTAGCCACTACAACCCAGGTGGCTGGAAGATGGACTAGCTTCTAGGATTTCAGGATATGCAGCAGCATATCAAAAGAAGACTGAACTTCCATTAATGTTAATGGAAAAGCTTTTATTATCTTCAGTAGTATGGACACAGTCCTAGCTGAGCCAGCTTTGTTAGGCACTCTGAGACAGGCAAACCCAAAAGGTGATGACTTAAAGCACTGAGTGGGTGCAGCATGTAAGACAAGGCATTGTGCTGGGGGTGGAGAGGCAAGCAAAAGACAGCAGCATATCAATTTGAATCCATGGGGAGAAGCAACAAACAGAATGCAATACTCAAGCTGCAGATTGGCCAGAGAGAGAGCAGTATCTGTCCTGCAGGGGAGAAACATTCATCTGAGATTCAGATTAGTTAAGAACACGCGGCATGAGTAATATAGTCTTATTTATCCCAACTGTTTCATTCATTCCTGTTCCAAAGGAAGGAAGTAAAAACAGCAACTGATAATGTTTGGAGTTTTTGTGGCACTGCTCATTTCAAATTTAAAACAGTAATTTAAACATTTTGGTACAAAGGATAATTTATACAGCGGTCACTGAATCATTGTAATTCAGCCTCCGCAAGAATAATATTGTTTGAAGTGGCAGAGGGAAAAAGTGGGTTTGGTGAAAAGATGATGATACAAATAGCTGTTCCAATGAGCAATGTCAGGAAATGCCCTGTGACCTCACAGGACTGGGAGGCCCCCTTCACCTAAGGCAGCATCCAGAAAACACCTGTACAGTACATCTCCGGCCTCCGCTTCGTGTGGAGAAGGGGGATTGAGTCACAAAAATGAAAGGTATTTTCTTCTGAAAATAGTTCCTTCCTGCTGATACAGCCCCTAAACACTAGAAGGAAATGAAGGAGGGAAAGATTTAAGTAGTATCCAAATACAGAATCTGGGATTGCCCAACCCGTATTGGTAGTTCTCAAGGGACCCCAATGTGTAGTCAAGGCCTGCTGTGCTGCTTATGTGCACAATGCAAAGGCAGTGATTGTCTCTTTCCTAGTAATTAGCACATTACACTTATCAGAAATTATTTTTGTCTTCAGCAAAAGAGCCATTAGTGCCCCACACCTCAGCATTCATGTTGCCAGCAAGACACTTGGTTCCAACCATAAAATTACTGAGTGCCCCCTGGACGAACGGAGAATGGCACTTGGCTGAGAAGGGCACCTGTTTTCTGGCTTGTCTCAGGGCTAGGCAGCATTTCTACAGCCTTACTGCTCCCTTGAGGTGTAGTTTAGGGCAAAAGATGAAGCAGGACAACATGGAGACCATTCAATGGAATGAAGAGGTTTGGCTTTTCTATGATGTCTTTGAAGGACAAAGCAGAGAGCAGGAAAATGGCTTCAAAGTAGAGAATGAATTCCTAACATCATCTAAATGAAACAAGCTTCTCCCCATTTATGCTGTCAGGATATTAAGGACTTCTTAAACAGGTTAATCCAAGAAGTAACCAAGTAAAAAGAGAGGACTGTCATTGCTGAATACTCCTTGTATTCTCCTATTTCTGCCTCTGTGACTACAAGCTGTTTCCTGATAGCTGAAGGAGACGTGTCAGCTGGTGCTGGCCTATGACTCATGGGGAATGCAATGGGCTGGGCAAGACCTCAGTGGCTTCACTAAGTTAAAATTCTTCCATTACAGGAGAAGAAAAGAGCTGGAAGACATTCCTGACCAAAGCACAGCTCCACCCTTCCCCTGCCTGAAATACCACAGGAGACAAACCCAGGAGAAAGAGAAACCCTGAGCATCCCTGGGCAGAAGACCCTCCTTGGGACTGCTCATTGTAGAGGATGGGGCTTTCTTGTGTGCAACATGGATAGCAAGCTCTGGAAAAGGACTGACAGGAGTATTGGGCAGACAGTGATGCTCAAGGCTCACACAGATCCTTCCCAATCTCTGAAGAGCTCTTCCCATGTCCACTCACTTGTAGTGTCATCATATCCCACCAAAACAGCAGAGGGATAGCTGATCATCAGCTTCAGCAGATCAGAGGCAGCCACCACTGCTGGATGAAGAGATGGAAAAAAAGGATGGAAAAAGGCCAGTCACTTGGAGTTTGTCATAACCAGTGCTGGTTGCACCAGACACTATCTTAGGAGGTCTCTTGGAAAAAGCTCTCTACTTTAAAAACTTGATTTAGGCATAACAAAACCTCAGCAATTTCTATCTTACACCAGACTGGATTAATCCTTAGGGGAAAAATATTTTGTACATACACAATACATAGATATTTTATCTATGCCTCCTGTGAGTGACTGCCTACTTACCCAGTGGGTGATGCTGGCCAGTTATAAGCATATTATGTATGCTTCCTCAGCACTGAAGGCCTGCTTAATACTGGAGGTGTCTAATTGGCATCAGGCAATAGAGATGTCCAAGCCCCTTTTTTTTCTGCCAGAGTCCCTCAGCCTCAGACAACAAAGGAATATTTTATTTTTGGCACTTAAAAAACCAAGCCATGCACAGCTAAGGTAGCATTTGCACACATGTAAATGTATCAGCTAGCTAGCTTTGCTTCATTTTCTCCCACTTTCAGAAATTAAACTTCTGGGAAGCATTGGCAACTTTTACATGACATTTGAGTTAAAAGGAAAAAAACAACACACTCAACAGTGAATTTGATTGCAGAATGATTATTGTGTGACTCACCCCTTTAAGTATAATAATGGAGAGTTTATAAAGTATGCACTTGTGCTCTGGGCTGCCCACCTACACTCAATTTCCTCTGACTGTGGAATGTCCTTTGGCAGCTTTGCAGCTAACCAATACCCCAGAGGCTGAGGAAAACATTACAACTTGTATGGTATTATTGGTCTGAAGGCTGTGGGCTCATATTTCAGCCAGCCAGCACAAGGTTACTTGTAAAACACAACCACACCTTGTGAGAGAAAACAATTCATAGGGCCATGGTTGGAAAATCTGTGCTCAGATAACAGGGAGTTGAATACAGTAAAACTCCTAGATAGGTATCACATCAGAAGGCAATTTTTCCCTTTCTACCACAACATTTTGGCTCACAAGCCAAGCAGCATGGTAGCTAAAAGAGGAGCCTGCCTGGCTACAAACCCATATTAGGTGACATACAAGAGATGAGTGAAACTCTGCTCCTTAATTCAGCTACCGCGGTGCCGTGCCCTAATGCACATCCACTGCTCTACATTGTGCTCCCAGTGGAGCTGTGACCACGCCTGAAGAAATCCCTTGCTGGACATTCAGCACGTTTCTTGTCGGACCAAGTGGAGGCTGCTGTAACAGTATTGTCCTTCACTTCTGGCGTCCTTCTTTAGCTGGATGTGTATGAGCCATCCTGGAGAACAGACCTGTGCTTAGTCTGCTTGTGGCCCTCACAGTCATTCAAAGTAAGCATGACTGTATGCAATTCTCAATCATCTTTGGTTCACTGAGGTACATCTCGTACCTTTTAATCTATTCAGTCCTCCTACATACAACTTTTCCTGGAGTTTCTTCTAAGGGAACCGAACCACTCCTCTCTGGAGAAAAAGGCTTCTCTTCTTGTCTTGCCAGTCTCGTTCTCAGCCTGTCACAGCACAGCCATTAGCCCTAAAAGCTTCTGTTTGGTTTTTTCATCTCTTATCTAGGGGTGTTCTGCTTGACTCACTGCACAGCTAAGCACTTTGTCAAAAACAGTTCCATACTTATTACCCATAAGTCCTAAGAAGTCATAACAGTTTTCCTCAGCCATGGCACCAGTCCACTGTGTTTTGTCAGAACAGTGGACCCAAAAGAGAAGTGGTCTTTATTTCAGTGGCATCTGGACTGGCCTGAGCTCAGTAGCATCTAGTAAAATCCCAAGTAATAGCATTTCAGAAAGGACACACTAAAATATCAGCATGAAAAGTCCCAAACCAGGGACCTTGCAAAGACAAAACAAGCAGTGTGTAGCAGAGCACTACAGCAGAGTACTTTAGCACTGGATAGGCCGAAGCAGCAGGCCTGTAACACCCAACTGGCACGTTCTGTGGCTTATTTTATCTTAAGGAAAAACAAAGGTTCACTTCTAACTCCGGGCACACTGAATGGTTCTACATTTAGATAGACACTGGACCTCTCACTTTTCACTTAAACATTAAAAAGAAAACCTCAGTTATTTGTTTTATTTTTAAAAGAATTAATAGAATTCCAGTACTGGGTTTGTTTTGGTTTGGTTTTTTTTCCCCTCAGGATATTCAGACTCATAAAGCTCTATCTGGAAAACTGCAAACAGGCAGTGTGATAGAAATCTGCAGGCTTGACCTTGCTGCTAACCTGCTATGGGAGCATCTCCTTTCTTCTTCTCCCCTCTCACCTCTGTAGACAGACAGAGAAAAGAATGGCATTTCCCTGAGTTTGTAGAGCACCTGAGCAACTTTTTTTTCTGAAGAGTTGTGACCTCTAAGCTAAAGATTAGCACAACTTCAACCCCACCCTAAACCATGCAAGTACCTCTAACCCTCTCTAACCCTCTGCTCGTCACAGAGAGCAGAACCTTCTGCCAAAGCTGCAGGTGTTAAAAAGGAACCTGTATTGGAAGGGGTAGGGTTATGGAATGCCTCTGCTCCCAGTGGAATAGCTTGCTCCAAAGTAGCCCTCGCTCAGCAGGGTAGGTCATTCCTTCCTGCTGTCCAGTTTCCATAGCCATGCCCTCTGCACAAACTCCTGTGCTGATGTAAACTCAGCACTAGTATAGGTAAATAAACACTGAGCTGCTGGTCCCACCCATCCCACCCATGTGTGACTTCAACACATTAGGGTGCAGCTACAACACGTTAGGTGCCTTCTGAGCAGAGGAGAATCCGATACTTTTCCCTTGCAGTATTCATTTAAAGCAACAGGTAAAGGGCCAGTTAGGTGTCAGCACCCCAAACAATTGCATGGTCCTGTTCCAAAACCTCCTGAAAGCAGTGGAAGGACTCCCACTGACTTCAAAAAGGCCCTGCCTGAATGGCAAAGTGAAATGTTACAGAGAATGCTGTACATCTTAGTTTATTTCCTTTATGGAATCGAGTTCCGCCTTTTCTACACATACTGGTAAACTTTCCCATGCAGCCACATTTTTTTGTTTTCCTCCTTATCTTTTGCCTCCCTGCTATGAAAAAAGGCTGATATCACCTGGTTATTTTTCAGTGCTGCAGCTTAGTTGTGATTGCCACTTGCTCCCACAAAGCAAAGCAGAGAGCACTCCCCTGTTCTGGGAACTTCCAGGGCAGCCATGTAGTGGGAAGGAGCAGGCTACCAAGCTGCACAGTGACAAAGGCGTGCTCCTGGCACTCCACACTAACCACTTCACCTGCATTGAAATTTTTTGTCTCGTTAAACTGGAGGGCAGCCTTGCTCCTGGGAAGGCAGCTCACTTGCTCCTAAACCTCTGCATGGACTTCATGTTACTTTGGTTTTGTATGAAAACCAAGATTTCTGTTTAGGTTTTTAACAATGTTTTGTATTTTAGGACTACAAAGCCATATATCAGGGTACGTCACACAATGTTACTTGCTTTACTAAAGAAAAAATCCCAGAGCTCTCACATTTCAGCTTAATATTTCCCTTCCCCAGAAACCAAATGACACACGACTTGACAAATGCAGGGATGGTCTTGACACCCGCACCTATGACGTAGGAAAGCAGCTAGAGTGCTCAGCAGGAAAGCTGCTGCAGTGTTATGTGAGGAACTGAACAGATCCCTTTCTCCATCCCAAGCTCGCTCTGAGTCAATGGGCTGCCCATTATCTCATGTGTTTCAGTCAATGCTAAACACAATACTAGTGCTTTAAAACACAGAAAGTAGCAGTAATAGACTATCATATCAATGTTCTGCTTCACTGGAGCTAATCACACCTTTTTAGAACAAGCAATATAATTTTGCATGGGGATTATATTACCCAAGGACATTAAATGCTGGCAAAAAAAACCCCCAAAAAACAGCAATCCCCAAACCACCAAACCACAAACCAATTTTTGAGTCGTTTAGAAAAAAACCTGCTCTTACTGTATAGGAGTTGCTTTCTCAATTCAGATTAAAAAAAAAACACAGACCCAAACAAACAAGAAAATATTATCTCTTTCAAACAGAGAACATCATCAAATAATTGTCTTGTGTGTGGGGGCACACACTGATGTGCATATACCTGTAAAAGTTGCATATGTCCCAGCATTACAGGACAGCTGATTTAGCAACGGGATGTGTTGCTGCAAATGCTGCAGCGTCAAGGGCAGCCCATCTGACTGGCAGTGATGTAAGAAGCCAAGCAATTCCAGTTCTCAGAAACCTTTTGCCTCCTGGAAGGCTGTAAATAACAGGGGAAATATCATCTTTGGTCAGAAGGTTGTGATGTTGTGATAAACAGATAATCTATGTAATCAGGAGCATTTTGTCTGATTTGTGCAAAGTTGTGGCTGAGCAGTTATAAATTATATCACCATATTCAATTACTGGAAGCAACACTTCCTGCAACCTTTGCAGTCTGTAGGGAGATATCCCAATTTCAGATGTACCTTTGTTAACCACTGTGTTAATTTTTCCACTTGAAGGGGAAGAATAGGATTTGTGCAGAGCAGGAAGTTCAAAAAGCCTCTCAATCTGAAGTGTTAAAACATTTGACCATCTTTGTGATCTTTAAACTCATAACAAATACAGAGTGTAAACAGACATCCTAAAGATACTTTGATTGATGTGCACAACTAATAAGAACATTTTCAGTTTTCAGCCATTCTATTAAAATGCTGATTAAGTCAAAGCAAAAATATTTCATCAAAATATACAGATTTTGATAAAGATTGTAACAGAAGGTCTTGAAGCTTTAAGGTGGATTCTAGCCATTTTTTTCAGAGACAGCATGAACTGAAAACCTCATCTTATCCTTTGAAAAGCTTTGAATTTATTCCAAGGCAGAATTGGAAGCAGAATTTAACACTTCAAAAATTGTTCCAAAGAATTGAGGTCTTGATTGGAGGCTGTCCCCTAGTGAAAAAGGACACCTGTGGTGCATATTATTACCAGGAATTCATTCAGGATTGTATATACATGTAGGCACACTCGTATGTGTGTGTCAGAAATGGTAGGCCTAATTAAAGGAGCCAAATGGAGCACATGCCTCATTCTGCTTTGTAAAGAATCCTATTATGCATCTGGCCAACAACTGCAGGACATCAGTGCACCATGGGTAAGCACTGCTGCAAAAGCAAGAACTGACCAGATTGCAAGCTGACACCTCAGGGCAGTCAGTGCTCCAAAAGATACTGCAGACTCAGGAAAATCAGCTGTCACGGTGACACTTTTTACGAGGCCAGTGGGGATACAATGGTAAATACCACCCCTTGACAGGGTATCATGCAAAGCAACCTCAGGCACAAAAGCTTATCCTGGCCGCTAAGCTACCTGGTGTGTCTTCTTGGAGATGGCATGGTGTTCTCCAAGGAACCAAGGCAGGAGAAGCTAGAGGTATAGAACACAGAAATATCAACATCAAGGAGGCTGAGAGCAGCAATGAAGCAGGGTACATTGAAGCCTACTTTTATCTTGACCTCCTCAGTACCTGGGAGTAAACCATGTCAAGCATCTCGGCTGTCACTCCTGGGAGTTTGGCGTTCCCATGTGCTGCCATGACCATCTCTACCTCGAGTCTTGCTGTACTGCATTGCACGAGCCTTTGCTCCAACTCCACCTCTCTCATCTCAGACTATCAGGGTCCTATTCTTTGTGTCCCAGCATCTTACTAGCATTCACAGCACTAATGCAAGTGAGATGACAATGGACAAGTGGTTATGACGAAGGCTTTGTGAACAGGAGAGTCCTAGGCCTCTCTCCTCTCTCCTGCTATCTGTAACTATCTGTTTGCACTATCTGTTACCCCACTGGTTTACATCAAGTTACTCTGGCATGACAACCATAATCGGCCGTAGAAGATCCTCTTGGTTTAAATCCCAGGAGAAAAACTGATTTCCCTTGTCTATTTTCATTTTATCTTCTTTAAACTTCCTACATTATAACTCCAGCATTGTCAAGAAGGAAATGTAGCATAAATGAGACACCGGCTGCCACTTTACAACCATGTGCCACTTTGAACAAATGTATGGTCAGAGGTGGTTGGACAGCTGATAGCTGGTGCTCACTTGTACTTCCTCTATTCCTGGCTCTTGAATAGAGGTTAGGGATTGTGCTTTAGATGGGTAAATCCTGGGGAAAAAACTACCAGTGCCACCAGGGCCCATGAATGATCACTGATAACTTCCGAAAAAAGGAAAATTAATTAGTCAGTGTTTCCTATTCCATCACTGTTTTTCTCAATATTCTAAAATCTGTCAGAATTTATTAGATCATCAGCCAAGTAAGCAAGTACACAGAGATATTTTTTTTATGGATAATGAGTATCTCACTCTCTTCTGTTGTGCTGTCCTTTCCATCCCAGATTGTGCCCCACCAAGCAAACATCCAGGGAACCAGCCTGCCACAACACAGCATCTGAGTGCTCACACTTTCCTGTCCTATCAGTCCTGTGTGCTGCTGGTAGGTAATAAGAACAATTAATAATGTTTTGGTTACTTCAGGTGAGGCAAGCCAGGACATGGAATGAGGAGATAACCAGGAAGCAGGATGGTTATGTGCACAGCACCTTCCTAGCAGCACCTTTCAGCTGTGCAGTGAAGTCTCACAGAAGCAGAAGCAAAGAGCAGACCCCTCCCAACCTATGATTCTTCACAAGAGCAGCTACAGAGCCTGCCTTGTCCTGAAGTACAATACAAAAGATTTGCTGGAATAACTAGTTCAGTGCAGTGAGATTGTAACATGATCTTCCAGTCGTGAGTGAAGGTCAGGGGGACCCTTTGTGGGGCTCCAGCCGACTGCAGTGTGCCATCACCAATCATTACACAGGGACTCGCTAATAGGGGTGAGTGCTTGATGGGCTTTTATGTGAGCTACTCTGATACACGGAAAGAGACAGCTGGAACTAGCCTGTCTTGTCAATGACTGCATATGAGAAGCCTGATTTTCACTCTGATACTCACAGAAAGGACTTCCATTATTGAACTCCTTACAGCCTTACAATTTGGAGATGAAAAGACAGAGACAATAGCAACCCTTTAAACTTTAGCCCTTAATGACCTCAGTAGCAGATTTCTTTATCAAGCAAATACTTGCTACAGCTTTATGCAAAAAAGTCCAAACCAAACCAAACAAACTTTGACAAAAAAATCCCACAGAAATGTCAGAAACAAACCCAAAAGACCTGATTTAGGAAACAGCTTAAGACACAAGACAAGCTGGGAACCTCCATTTTCAGCTGGTCTTTGAGACAAAAATGAAAGGCTTTAAAAATACATTACTGCAATACTTCAGATGAGAGCCACAACAATGGAACAGCTCTGGAGCTATGTGGTTGTTGTGAGTTAGCCCTGTCAGGCAGCTAAGCACAACCCAGCCACTCGTTCAATTCCTCCTGATAGCAGGAATGGGAAGAGAATGGGATGGGCAAAAACTAGAAAACTCGTGGGCTGAGATAACAACACTTTAAAAAGTCAAAAAAGGAAACAAGGAAAAACAAAAACCAGGAAAAAATAAGTGAAGCAAAAAAAATCCTCCATAACTGCTTGCCACCAGCCAAGCAATGCCCAGCCAGCCCGAGTAACAGCAGCCCTGGCAAACTTTTCCCCCTAACTTTGATTGCTGAGCACAGCACCATATGGTACAGAATATCCCTTTGGTCAGCTGAGGTCAGCTATCCCAGCTGTGTCTCCTCCCAGCTTCTTGTGTTCCCCCAGTCCACTTGCTGGCAGAGCAGGTGAGAAGCAGAAAAGGCCTGGACGCTGAGCAGTGCTTAGCAATAACTAAAACATTCCTGTGTTATCAACATTGTCTTCAT
>QWTY01028136.1:0-13003 GCA_008033365.1 Pseudorectes ferrugineus
GAGTCAACAACTCCTCCCAATTTAGTGGTGTTGGCAAACTTAGTATTTCTTCGAGTCCTGCTTCCAAGTCATTTATGAAGATGTTGAAGAGCGCAGGGCTGAGGATGGAGCCCTGCAGAACCCTGCTAGTGACAGATCGCCAGTGTGATGTCACCCCAGTCACTGTAACCCTTTGTGCCAAACCTGTGAGCCAGTTACTCACCCATCGTGTAACATTGTTATCCAACTGCGTGCTGGACATTTTTTCCAGAAGGATACTGTGTCAGACAATATAAAAGTCTTTGCTGAGGTCCAAAAACATTACATCTACTGGCTTTCCTAGATCAGCTCAGTGGGTTACCCTGTCATAGAAGGAAGTCAGATTTGACAAGCAGGACTTTCCCCTCATGAAGCCGTGCTGGCTGTGACTGATGACTGTGCTGTCCTCCAGGTGTTTTTCCATACCTTCCAGAATAATCTTTTCCATGATTTTACTGGGCACTAAAGTGAGACTGACAGGCCTGTAGTTTCTGGGGTCATCCTTCTCGTTCTTGAAAGTTGTGACAACCATTTTCAAGAGGATATGAGGAACTCCATAGGTACAATTTGATGGGAAAGGATGTAGCACAAATAAACACCTCACAGCTGACATCCCCAAAATGGAAATGTGAACTGGAGGAAGGAGAGGGGCAATGAGAATTAACAGTTTTATGGGAAAGGGAATTTCCACTGCCATCTTCCACATACACTCAGGTAGGACCCTGTTTTTCTCATTTGTTGGACCACCCACTTGGGAGTGGAGGGCTTGCTGATTTCAGGTGCGTGTTGAATGATAGAGATATTTTAACAAAAATTAATATATTTTTTCCCTCTCTGTTACACATTTCTGGAAGCCTTGTGTTTTGTCACCTGACTCTTTGCTCATATCAGAAAGATTGGTCAGCATCATATCCTGTCCATGTTAGCAGGATTAATACGCTTCTCTGATAGCATATATCCATTCTGGTATGCATATTTATAGATGGAGAGGGCAGACTGAGGAAATAGTTGCCCAGGCTAAAGGGTTTACTATTCAAGATTTGACGACAGATCTAAATATATATCCATTTTGGACAGATTAGATTAGACTCAGCCTATGGATGGTCTCTGTTTTGACATTTATCTCCATGGTGAGAAGAATGGTTACTTTTGAGTGGTAGAGTTATGAATAAATGACTACCTTTTCCCCAGGAGTGAAGATTAGTGTCACAAGAAATCAGCCATCATGTATGTTATATGCCGAATGTGTACTCTCTCAGCTCCCACTGCCTGGATGGGATTGAAACTTTCCTGACAGTTTGAGAGAATGAAGAGTTCTTGGGTGTTGTGGCAATCGGGCTGCTCCGAAAATGGTTAAACTTCTAATCAGTTGTGAGCTCTTATGTCACCAGCGAAATAACAATATATGTAAATGAAATTGTAAAAATAGCGCAAAGAATTCTTTCTCTCCCTCGCTATGTATATATATGCATATGTGCATGTATATACACAGCTTTCTTAAGCAGACAAGAACGAGAACACATAAAGTTCCGATATTTATGTATCGGCCGTAGCTAAACTTAGACACAACATCTAATTTACACTGACGTCTTTCTTTAACAAGTTTTGTAAGAGGAATGATTTAAGTTCAAGGAAGTGCACTGAGTCATCTGCACGGTGGGCCAGTGGCTGAGCTAAGTTTAGAATCAAGGGGAAGTTTGGATCTTCTGGCTCCAAGTTTTTCCCTTTACATCTCTGCTTTTCTCATTCTCAGTGCTTAAAAATAAAAGAAACTTTCTTCCCAATTTCTATTCTTTTCTTACTTGATTTTTTAATGTATCCTTGGTTCTCCAGTCTTTTATAGTAAATCAGAAAGTTTAATTTAATGAGCTATCTGAGATTTTAAAGTCAGGTTAGCTGATGAGTTTGCAAATAGTACCTTGAGACATCTGTTTCAAGAGTGCTGAGATTAAAAAGCATAAGTGAAAAATGTGAGGTCTGTCCAAGTGATACCTGAGCAAAGCAGCATTCCCCAGTCTCAAGAAAAAAAACCAGATGAAGCTGAGCAAAGTCAGTCCAACCCAGCTCACTCAGCACAACCTCTGCTGCTGTCTGCCCGATATAAAACTACACATGGTCACTCTCTTCAGCCCTCTCTCCTCCCAAGACTTTCTGTGGCCCAATGAGTTTCCTGCCAGCCCAAGGTATCATGCAGGTTATGGCACACCATAGCCTGAGGAATCCAGCTCATTCCTCCTCTGAGAGACACATCTGAAAACAGACTTATGGCCAGAACAAGGGAAGACCAGTGCACTCTCTCCATAAATAAGCTGCAACCAGGTTGTTCCCAGCAGGTTATGAGTCTGTTTCCTCTGTGTCAGACCCTGGATGCATTTCTTGTGCCACATGGGTAAAGCATCATGAGTTCCCCTCCACTCTTGTGGCACCTCTCCTCAGCACAGCCCAACTGATAGATATTACAAGGCACAACTCATCTCTGATACAAATAGAATGGTTAATCTGCTTTTGTACATCTTCTGTAAATTTTACCTTTTTTTTTTTCCTGGGCCAATGAATACACAAAAACTAAGAAAGACTGGCCTGACTCTTTAAGGCTATGCATGTTTAATAATTTCTGGTGTCTCCAGCTGATTTGGTGCATTGCTGTGTTTTGCATCAGGAAAGAGCCATGACACAGCTAAGAGGTGATTAAGCCCAGGACTTTGTGTATGCAGTATGCAGGCAGGTGGAACAATTAGACTGAAAGGAAACAGTTTTCTGATTGTGTTTCACTTGCTATAATAAAATGTAGTTATGTTTTATACCAGTTTCATTTTATTCGTTATACTTCAATGGCAGCCTTATTACACCACTGTTTATGCTTTTTTTGAAGCTTAGTCATTGCTTAATCTTATAAAGAGAGAGTCAATTCCATGCCTGATAGTTGTTGCACCTCATGCTACTAGGCCCTAACACAGCTGGAGGTACCATGGGATGGGGATGTAAAACCAATTAGATAACCTGGTCATTATAAGAGTCTTACTAGGGCAACCCCATACTGTTGTTACTTGCCAGTAGAGCTGGTCACTCAGAAAAAATAAAAATATTGGAATCTATTGAATCTATTGAAGTCTTTTAATTACCAATTATTAGTATGCAGCAGGATCTCAATTGCATTTGCATTGTATTCTGCTTTATTTTACTAATAGTGAGAGTGTTAGTGTCAATGGGACCAAAAGAAGAAGGAAAATGCCACTAAACCTGAGTGAACTTCATCACAATCTGACCCTGTCTCATTAAAAAAGACTTTTTCAACATGTGCAGTCTTTTCATATTCCAGATCAGTGGTTCTTAAAGGGTGGGCTTCAGAGTCAGAAAATCACAATACTCCCTTGTAACTTCACAGTGAGCAGCTGTCACTCTGTTAAGATAAATGCCACCTTTTATAAGCTGCAGTTACTGTTCACTTTTCTCCACACTCCTTATATCGCTGCTTTGACCTAGTCTGAGTCATTCCCTGAATGGGAAGCGTTTCTTCCTGTGGGCATACATTATGACTGGGGTTGTGTACTGATAAAAGAGGGATAATTCGTCCTCTGACTCCTCAGTGAAATGCTTCTGCCTGGAATTAGGATGCACGCACAGTGAAGACAAAAGCCAGCAGGAGTTTGTTAGATTCCCCTGCTATAGGTAGAGGACAGGTGGAAAAGGAGTTTTTAAATGGCAACGAATGCCATGCCTGTGCACCTGCACGGGGACAGGCAGGCACAAGCTGGGAGCATGAGGCAGGAGCAGAGGGTGTCCAAAGGCTCTGCTGCATCCTTGTGCAGAGGCCTTGAGAAGGCACCAAGGGGGAAGAACTTTGTTTCTCCACCTTTGAATTGTGAGAAATAAGAACTGACTGCTTTCCTGCTCAGCTCTAGTAGCAAGACCATAAGAGCTTCCATATGGACCAGGCCAAAGGCTAGCCCAGCAGCCTGTCTCTGATGGTCATCAACAGTTTAAGAAATGTCTCCAAATTTGGGCATGCAGAAGGGCCATCTTTGCCAAAATGAGCATCTGGCCATCAGTAAATTAAGTACTTGCTAATCCTAAGCTGCCTTTATATGAGTGTTTAACAGACCAGGTGGACATCCATTGATTTAGTGTCTCCCTTTTGAAGTCCATTTTTATTTTAAACTTTATTTTAGCAATGGATATCCCATTTTAATTATGTGCTATACATTCTTGTGTTTTGATAAATTAGATTGTTACATGCATAACCACCCCCTGAAGACACCTCTGAGTATAGTCAAAGTATCATTACTTGTATATTCCAAGACAGGATACATGTTGGCTGTTGAAGATTATGGAAAAAAATCACAGCTCATTAAAATACATAACTCTTGTGTGAATTATTATTTTCGGTTCATTCTTCCTGCCTTGTTTACAATTTAGGGATTTTTAAAATTTCTTGCTACGACTTTCAAACTATTTATAAACTTTGTGTTTATACACAGTACAGCTTTTTATGTCTCAGGAGCATTCTGACTTCTGTTTCTCTAACAATGCCTTTAGAGTGAGCACCATGAGAAAGCACTGTATGATAGCTTTGTTATGATTTCCATGTAGCTCCAAAACCTGAGTTTGAAACCTAGGAGTGAATTTTTGCAACTAAACCACAAGTAAACCCACCAGTGCTTCAGTATGCTTTTGTAATACAAAGCCACACATTTGAACACCAGCTTCGGGTGTTTCCACAGCTTGCCCAACAACTTGTAGCAATTACAGCGAAACACTGAAGAATTCACATATTTTTTCACCCAGTCTGAGACTTTCACCAGCTTGGTCAAAAACTGGAATTGTTTTTCTTTTGATATTCTATCTTTTTCATATATATACATATCCAGTTATACAGAGACTATAGTGTAGCCACGCAGGCAAAAAGAGATACCCCTAAAATACCTGTCAAGATTCACAATACCCAAAGAATGACATATTCCTTTGAATCTCACAGAGACCTGCTGCTGGTGCTTGCTGCATTTCATGACTGAAACCCTTTCAAGTACAGATTCCCTCTGGCTTTCAATGACTTTCTGCATGCAGAGAAATCAGCCCAAGCTCATTGCTGTACAAATACGAAAGGGGCAGAAATTGCTGCTGCCTTTCTCTGACCACTTGGAATTAAGATACTCTGCATCACAGTGAAAGACATAAGCCAGCAGGACTTTGTTAGAGTCTGGTTGCCTTAATCAGAAAAAAATCTGGTGAGCTGAAGATGTCCAGATGGGTTTATAAAGATAAAAATAACAGACTGTGTTCTTTCCCCCCATGAAAAAGAAATAATTCCAAGTTGGTGATGCTGCCACAACATACCACCTCTGCTGCCACCAGGGCAGGTTGCACAGCAAAGAGCCTCTCGTGGTCATGAGCGAAGGCAAGTGGGATTCCATGAATTCAGAAGGAGATCTGCATGTTGCTCAAAAAGAGGAATAGTGCTGCAGAATAAGAAGATACCTCCAGGAAAGAGGACTCGACTCAACCAGCAAAGTTCATTGGTGCCAGCACATAGACAACATGGTCAGGGAAAACTTCAGGTAATGGTTTGTACGGGCAAGGAGCTGATCTTCAGCACTGGGATCCATTCTGATAGGGATGCACACATATCAAATTGTCTTGTGTTGACAGATCCATCACTTTGTTGAGTAACTTATGCCAGCCACATGGGAAGAGCCAAGATGACCACAAACTGGACATTGTTCTGTAGTGGGTGTTTCATCTTGGTGGAAAAGAGGGTGGAATTCATATAATTTGATTCAAAAGTGACGTATACATTGAGGTTAGGTTGGGTGCTGGGGTTTTGTTATGTTTCCAAACCAGCAGAAAGTCATCAGATTGATTTTTAAGGAGCATTTTCTCAAGAGTTTTAGCAGGGAGAAGAGAGAGTTGTGAGTTCCAGTTCTGCTAGAAGTAATTGTGTCAATGACTGTGAGCTCCAAATGAGATACCTTTCCTCAGTGCCCACAGTTACTTGTACGCCTCCATCAGCCTTGGAGCAGCCAGGCCCTCTGCTTTCCTCACTCTGCACATGGAAGACTCTGTGAAGGAAATCTGTCTTTCCAGTTGCAGTAAAGTTCCAACAAATCTTTTCACAAACCCTCATTTTTGCACAGCTAATTGTTCATGGTCAGTAGAAAAGAGGGGGGAGCTCAGTGGGGCTTCCCTCTTGTGCTGCTGCCTGGAGGGGGCTGGAAGCCACTTGCAAATGCAGTAGATGAGCACTTGCAGACTGTGCTTTAATGTGGGCATTGATGTAGAATGATATTGAACACAAATGCTCTTCTCTTTAATGAAGACTCAACAAGGAAACCTGGAAATGTTCTTGGTGGATCAGTTCTGCAGGGGTGGCCCCAATGTCTTTGCCAAAGGTGTAGAGGGAGGGTGGGTGGCCCTTTGGTAAGCCATGCTCTGCTCAACCAGAAAGATGAAGAGTAACCCAACTTAGGCTTACAATTCAGGTTATGCTCCATGTAAAGCTAAAGCAGGAACCCACTTTTATTGATTATTCTAACTCTGAACAGACTGTGCAGATCCTATTTCAAATCTTAATTTTTCAGGTTTAAATATTCAAATGAGACAGATTTGAACATTGTTTGCCACTACTTACCATCTCAAAATTTTACTCCCTTACCAACAGCACAGAGTGTCTTTTCACCTTTAGGAGGATAAAGATATGGAAAAGATGTATTAGGCTTCTCTTTTACCACACTGTACTCCTTTATTTTCCCCCCTTAATTCTGGATTTTCAATACACAGGAAGACTCTCTTTTGGCCAAAAGTTGACATTAAAAATGTGCATCAGGTTACTGCTGCTAACAAGCAGCTTGTCTCTTTGATCTGAGGTAAAGCACGGACTGGATGCTCCTGGATCATTGCCCTTGTCATGATAAATTTACTTTGTAGGTTGGTGGTTGATATAGCCTAGGATTTGACATTGAAGGCTGGAAACATCAGGAGGAAGAGATGGCCTGGTGCCTGAGAGAGCACTGTGTTCCTGTACCTCCCACCCAGCTGTACAGATGTTTGAAGTTCACTGGTGTGTTTCTTTGTCCTGGCAACACACACCAGTTTTCTGTGGGCAGACATTTTCTGTGGGCAGAGATTTCCACTTGGTTGCCCGAAGCCCTGACATGAACAAATGTTGGGCTGTTTGTCAGGATGCACAAACCAGATGTTACCTCACCTGCTTACTGTTCAGGGTGCTGTCTGTTAGGTGTGCCTGTGAGGGGTGTCACCCCCGTAGGGTACAGAATCAGGTAGAAGCCAGTGATTAAGCTGTGAGCTGTACGAATGGGGGTCGCATCCCACTGCTCTCCCCCGTTGCATCTTTGGCCACTTGTTTTCCCATGACAAAGTCAGAGTGATCTTTCATAACCCGCTGTCTTCAAAAGAGCAGAATGTTGCTTTGGCTGTGGTTGAACTGCAATTTAACTTTTCTCCCAAGTAATGTCTTCTTTCAAAGAATATTCATTATGATACAGAGTCATATTACTCTCTGCTGTTCTGCTGTTAAGAAGAAATGAGTTGGAGGAGTGTCTTCTGTAACCAGAGGATTTGGGGAAAGGTAGGATTTTCTTTAAATTTCCCATTTTTCCCTGCTGAGGCCTGCTTTAAAAAATAAAAGAAATTGTTACTGCTGTACTTTAATTCTTCAGAAATGCTTTCTGTAACTAAAAACTATTTCAGAAGAAGTCACTTTTTTTTTAAACTTGCAGTAGTAAACAACTGCAATTCCCATATATCTATGTTGCTGCTGGTCGTTAGTCCTATGCAGTGCAATATATTGCAATTAAGATTCAATGCATTATGAACTTAATTTTTCAAGGCTTATCTTTAAAAACATGAGCTTCCTTTATATACTTAATGTATTATTCTTATAGGATTAAATACAATTTTGTTTCAATAAAGAAGCAAATCTACAGGCACTTCAGATTTTACCAATATTTGTTATTTTCCTCTGCAAAACAGGAGGAAAACCAGCTATTTTTCTGCATGGATTGATTTCTAAAACTCATGTCCATCTACAATGGAAATGCATGTTATTACATATTCAGAAAAAAAGACAGTGGAGAATCTCATAATTTTTAGATTCTTCAGAAAGCATCAATTCTGCTGTGTTTTCAAATACAACTCTTGATCTAGAGCTTTGTGTTGCATCTTGGCTACATGAGCTTAATTATTGTTATTTAGTAAATAAAAATATTCTTTAAAAGGAGTATAAATGTAAATTAGAGGTATTTTGTGGCTTTTTTTGCACAGCTGGAGAAGCGTAAAAGGTTTTTCATCTGAATGAGAGTGGGCATGTCACAGTATTGTAGAGAAAGAGAAGCCCATGAAGTTGCTGCTTGTCCTTCATGTGTGCAAACTCACGGGTTTGGACATGCCTGGCTCTGGCATGTGCACTCACATGTCCACACACACACACATCTTCTCCCAGGCAAAACTCTGGCAACACGGAATCTAAGTCATGACCAGCACTGCCAAAATGCTGCAGCATTACGTGGTAGAGCTACATTACCATTTTCTGGCGTGTACAAGGCATGATAGTTAACAAGTGTTTTGGGTCACCCCAGTCACTCAGAAATGTTGCACAGAAATGCTAAACTGTAGTAAGTGCAGTTATTATAACTCTGGAGATCATGCTTACAAAATCAGAATATTTTATTCCAATGTATTATTTTTACTATTTATTTATTACTTGCATTGCCATAGCAACTAGGAGCTCAGCCACAGTCAAACCCCCCACTTTGCTAGGAACTGCACAAACAGGAAAAACAGATGAGGAGCTCACATTCGCATTAATAAATTGTCCTTAATTTTAAAAGGTCTCTGAGGTCACCTTGGCAGCTGCACACAATAGATGTAAAGCAAGTTCCAATATAAAGGATAAATAAAACCACAATCAGACCCTCAGTGATAACTTGGCTGTCTGCTAAAACTCCTCAGAGAAATGCTGGCATTATCAGCAGACCTTGAACCATGCCCTTAAGGAAATAAATTCAGGCTCTATCAAGCCAAGGAGGGAGGGCCATCTAAGGACCTCATGCTGCAGCACCTCCACATTTACGGTGTGGATGGTGAGTGGGAACATCTCTGCTGATCCATCTGAGCACGATCTCCTCATGTTAGGAAGGCTACGCAAAACCCTTTGGTACAGAATTCAGGCTTTAATGAACTTGGGACCTGGAAATATTCCTTTCCCCATTACTTTGCCATTGACCTGAGGAAACCTTCTTGTTTGTTAAGAAGAAAAGTTGTCAACCCTCCATAAGAGACTATCACCCTACGAATCCTAATGGGGACGCTACTGAAAGGACCATGATTACACAAAACAACCACCTTCTTAAATTCTACTACATTTCAGAGCATATTGATTCCTGGCATGGTATTGAGCTGTGTAATACGAATGCTATTTTACATTCCAGAAATGCTGGCCCTGTTAATGCCTTGAAATCTTCCTTTAATCTTTTGCGCCCTATAAAGACTCCTGTTAACTCCTTCCCCTCCTTCAGTATCTCTTTATTTTAGTTTCCTATTTATTTTTCTCTCTCTCTTGTTCTTGACCTTTTTTCCCTGCAACATGCTACCCTCACAAATTGCTGCCTGAAAGAAGACACAATTTATTATGTCATTTTAATGCAGGGAGTTTGCACAACACATGTAGTTTTGGATTATTTCGAAAGAAAGACAACACAAACATGTATGTGCTAATTAAACACACCATACTAATGATGTGGCAGCGTGTGGCCCTCATAACTCTGGCAGCCATAAGAGGAGTCCTGAGGGAGGCATATTCCTTCAGACTAAATTGCTGCAGGGATCTTTGCAGGGAGGCTCTCCATTTTATTTCTGAAGGCACTATGCTGGTGGGGGATGTGCTCTTGTCTAATGTTGACAGCCCGCTGCCCCTGCCCTTTTTCTCTCTCTATTAAACTGCTGATAAATCTTCCTGGTCATCCTGTAAAGTAGAAGAAAGAAATAAAACCACAGTGTTTCAAACCAGCAAGACTTCAGAAAACAGGAGTGATATTGTTGCAGAAGGGGGATTCAGCTGGCGTGAAGTCCTGCTGTTTGCAGGCGGCCTCACTTATCACCCGGCAGAAACGGGGAGGCAGGGTCTAGGCTCATTCACCCCGCGGGAGCTGTGGTGCCTGGAGCCTGCCTTTGTTCACGGGCACAGCTGGCCAGAGCCGCAGGCTGCACCCCAGGTTTTGGGACCTGTCAACAGGGTGCACCTTTTGAAGCTGGAAAGAGGCCTAAGCTTTCTGTGAAGGCATAGTCAGGGAGATTTGTTCACTTTCTTCTTTTTAACAAGTATGAATTTATAAGCATCTTGAGCTGACTTTCTGTTTGGACATAAGACTTACAGGAGCAGAGTGGCTTGAAAAGCATGGCCCTTTGGATACCATAAGGACAATCCTAGTTTTCGTCTATTCTCTCATATGGCAAAATTATACATAGCAGAAAGAAATAAATTTAATGAAAACCATTTCCATCACAACAGAAACAGGATAAACCTTTGTCCCTATTTGGACAAAATGCTTGTTTCTGAGTATGAGACTTTTTATGCCAAATGCCTAGACAATTTGCTATTAATGGGCAAATGAATGGGAAACCAATTCAGAATTGATGCTAGAAAATTTTCAAGGTCAAATGACAGTATTTAGCTCTCATATTTTTTGTATCTGCATGCATCTACAGATTAAGTAGCTTAAGTCTCAAATGCTGTCATTTATCGTTATAAAAGGTTCATGTTCAGATGAGGGAAAGGTGCTCTCAAAACTGGACCCTAAAGTTTCCCCAGATGTGCAGCAGAGATTGAAGCCCAGGCAGGTGAACAGCAGTGATCTGAGAAAGGAGGGATGAATGAATGGACAGGCTGCATGCACAGCACAGTTTGGCTCTAATGGGTTGGGATGTAAAGAGCCTTTTTCTGTCAGCTGCCTCATGCATGGTGGCTGCCTTTTGTGAATACTTTTAGGAGGACAGTTCGAAAGAAAGACTAGGCAGCTCACATACTAACTGCTTTGGAGAATATTTTTTGCAAGACCTTTTCTGTTGTAGGCATTGACACGGCTCCGACTCTGGATAAAAATTGCCTTCTAGCTGTACAGAGGCGATGCATTCAAATATTTGGAGGTTGTTTGGCATAGTCCATCATAGAGCCCTGCACCTGAGCTCTCTGCTACCAACACATCTTTGAGTTGCAGTCATATTAATCTTTAGATTTTTAGGGATTCTTCTGATGGATATTTTATGACTGGGCACAGAACAAGGCAGCCAAAGGCAGCTCGGTGGCTCTTCACCTCTGGCTCCTGAACTCAGTCTTCACCATTCACTACTGCCTTCTGAGGGGCTGATTCAGAAGGGTTGCCTCTTCCTGCTTTATCCTGCATGAATTAAACTTTCTTTTGCTCCCCAGGCTACAGATGAGTAAATTCCCTTCCTTACCAGAAAAGATAGGATAAGTGGCTCTCTTGGCACTTGGGCACATCCCGCTGGCTTCACGCAAAGGATGTTAATTCACCTCTCCTCTGCTTTTGGCCCTGAATGCCTGTTCCTGCCAAGTGTGCTGTGGGAACGTGTGTTAAATGTTACTGTCACTTTTAGTATATGAAAGATGATAAATACTGTGGAGACAAGCTGTGAAGAATGAAGACAAGAAGCTGATGTTTGGTGTGAATGAGGAGGGGGAAGGCTGTGAAAAGTGAAATCACATGCTCGGAGCAAAAGGCTAGGAAAGTTTTCTTCACTGTAATGTTATGAATGGAAATAGGTAGCAATGTTATATTTGACAAATTTGTAGAAGATGATGTTAGTCGAGATGGGAGATGGTGAGAGCCTGGAGGAGTGTTTTACGTTATGAATGAGAATAAAAGTGCATAACTTATAACTGTAAAGTAAAAAGATGGAGTAAGAATCAATTGGGAATTCAGCTAAAGGCAGTGCCAAGGCCATGAACCCGAGGAGCTGCAGAAGAGGCAAGACAGTGGTATTTCCATAGTGACAGAAAAAGGGGAACAGATGAAGAGCCCTACTCTGACTGAAGATGAAGAGCCCCACTCTTAAGCAGATGGCTGAAACACGGAGCAGGTACTTTATTTATTTATTTTGCAGATCACATTATCTGGAATTTGATTATTTGCATAATTATCTGTAAATGAATTATCTGGAGACAACATGAAAAGAAACAGAGACAGAGCCCAGGTGTAGAAGGCTTCTATGGAAAACTGGAGGGAAGAATGAGAAAAATCTTTTGAAATGTACATTGGTACATGGTTAGAGGGAAAAGAGGAGAATCAAGACAGATGAGTCAAAGTCCACGGAGAGCAGCTTTACAAGAAGAAGAGTCCTGCAGGCAGACTGGAGAGGGTGACAAGGGGTGTCAGTTTTGGGTTTTAGGAATGATTAGTGAGGCACTTTGGTGAAAATGTGTCTTCTTCACTGGAGGGCAAAGGGAAGAAGTTAGAAAAAAAAAAAAAGGGCTTAAGACTGAGCTTGATTGGAAGAGCTCCAGAACACATTTGCAGACAAAAAAGGTGGGCGGGATGGTTGGTAGAGAGGAGAGTGGAGTCAAAGATGGTTTATTTTTAAAAGGACATTTATATTGTGAGGTGGAGCATCTTGAGGAAATTGAGAAATAGAGATACTAAAGAGGGAGTGGAAGAGTGCCAGTGAAATTAAAAGACAAGCTTGAAAGAAGCAGATAAGATGCTTGTCTGCTTAGAGTGAATATTGCAGAATATATGTCCTGCAGGTCCTCCAGAAGGGAAAGAGTTTTGAAAAACTTGACAATTCTCTTGACAAGGAGAAGTGTACAGTTGGGAAAGGGGAAAAGGGAAAGGGAAAGGGAAAGGGAAAGGGAAAGGGAAAGGAAAAGGAAAAGGAAAAGGAAAAGGAAAATACGACTGAAGGACTAATCGAGGGTGGTGGTAAGCTGTCAGCTCAGGAAACATGGAATTTGGTT
>QWTY01028138.1:15032-29612 GCA_008033365.1 Pseudorectes ferrugineus
TTTAAAAAGAAGCATTGCAACAAACTTAATCCTACAAGCTGCTCTCACTTAACTATATATTTTTACACATCTTGCATTTCCAAGTTATTTTGGAGAAAGAGCTATGAGGTCTATCTGCAAGAAAAAATTAATCTCTACTGACCAAAGATTATGAACAATCCTGTGCAGTGTAACACTGTAAGCAAAGGTAATTATGTTGTATTCCTGGATGTGCAAACTGTGTAACATAAACCCAAGTTACTATCTTGTTGATACATATTCTAGCTATCTGTTGTGGACCACAGTTGTAAGTATACACAGTTAATTAGGAATATCCACAGGTATTCCAAGAAGGAGTCAAAGTTACTCGTGCAAGAGAAATAGTTAAAGAACAATTGCTACAACAAATTAGCATATATGAAAATACATTAAATAAAACAAGTGAAGACTTTTTTTTCATATTAGAACACATTAGAAGTTAGTATATGAAATAACAGACAAAAGCTTCAAAAGCTTGTTAAAAAACTTCTTTTAAATTATCCTTTTTAGTACCCTCAAAAAGAACATGCTTCTACTGACAATGCATTAACTTCTTCTTTCAACCCTATTGTTGAGATGTTCTGTATTTGTGCAGGCAAACACCACTCAGAACAAGTGCAGTAACGGATGTGCATTCTTCACTTCAAAAATTTTAAACACAAAAAAAATCTACTGAGTAAATATTCATAAAATTTTAAAAAATGAAAGATACAATTAAAAAAAATCCTTCCAGTTTATATTTTATGGAGATAACTCACACATGGACTATAAAATTATCTTTCCCATTCTAAACTCCATTTTCATAATTAGCTCCATCCCATAAAGTGGCTCTTTAATCCCACTTGCTATATTTTCACTTTGCTAACAGGCTGTAAACATACTACTTTTCCTTTTTATTAACCTTGGCTAATTAACCATCAGCTTGGAAATATATACATCTGTCTTACTTTTTTTTTTGCAGTTTAAATAAACTAACATTAGTATGCTACTTTGGAATAATATCATTATTATGCAACCAAATTAATAGTTTTAACATAATGCTCACAATTTTAAATGGGAAATGAAAGATTATCAGTTTGGGAAAAACAGCTTGAAAAACCATTCATATACAGAACTGTACAAACTTTTTTCCCTCTTTTGTTCACCACAAGCATGACCTATCTTCATAGAACCTTTCACAAGGTTTCTACCAATCAATATCATCCCGATACTGAAAGTGGAACTACAGAATGCTTTAGTGACTGTGTATTAATTTGACCCACTATTTCAAGTATTTGCATTGAACGCATAGAAGTTTCAATTCAAAGTTATGATCAAACTGCATCTTTAATAAATACATTGTCAAAGTGCCGCATATGAAGATCTGATGCAAAGTTACAAAATAACGTTACATATGAAAAGGCATTGTAATAAATTATTTCCATGTGACAGCAAACTTCAACTCTGAGGAATAATCTAGAAGATACATCAAATTCATTATCCTGCTTATGCCCAGCAACTCCCAGTCATTAACATCATGCAAATTACTTGGACCATGCACTGGATATGCCTCACTTGATGGTAATTACACATTTTCTATGCATTTAAGCATTCTAGCCTTCTCCAACTTTTTCTTATAGCAATTTTCTACGAATATACAGAAATATTTTTAAGCTAGTTATTCCAAGACAACCTTTACAGAATTTGAAGACACCTGATCCATTTCAAATTAGATAGGCAAGTATACATGATTTACAGTGACTCCTTTTGACTGATAGGGATATAGGAGTACTCTCACAACAGATTAGCAGGGATGTAGCCTCTGACAAAGAAGTGGAAAAACGTGAGAGGAAATGTGCAGCGAGATCCAGAAAAACAGCAATCTGCCTACAGACTTATTGCTAGGGGAAGTGAGCCAGAGCTCCAAGTCAATAATGTCGATCACACTGGGCAGGGGTTCTGTTCTGTGGAAGACGACAGGTTTTTGCTGAAGAAAACTGACCACATCCCAAATAAGACATTTATACATGTTCCATTATCTAAGTGAGATAAATAAGGAATTTCAATTCCTCATTTTCCTTCCACCAATACATGGACTTTTGCTTAGCTCTGGTAAAAACAACCCAATCCCTCAACTCCTGTTTCCTAACTTGTAAATATTGAAATTTGATTTTGGTTTAAACCAATTTTAAAAATACATTATCGTGTATCAATTGATTATTTTTGTATAAAAACCAGATGCCCTTACAGTGAATATTCTCCTCTGCATGCACACAAGGAAGTGTATTGCAATTAATTATCAAACTTTTGGATTATCCTATTCACAAAGTGTTTAACTTTTTTAAATTCAGATACACTTTAGTAGATTTGAGGTATTTGCAGCTAATATTCTAGAATAAACCAGTTCCATCAAGCGACAGGGCAATTCACCAGGAAATGAAAACATCATGCAGGGACCAGGCAAATCAGTACCTTCATCTACAATGTGTGAATCCTTCAAGCAGGAAAACCAATTATCAGGTAAAAATAGATCTGCACACAGCCAGGATGGCTTCAAGCTCACTGGGGGCTTGAATGTGCACTGACCAAAAAAACCTCCAAAAAGCACGCACACACACACAGAGTGGCAGAAGAGTTTGTATAAAGTTAGGAAAGTGCACATTTGGAAACAGCTGCCAATGCTCTTTGGTAGGCAGCAGGAGGCAATAACACTGGGATGAAAAAGCACAAATACAAAAAAACCCTTTAAACAAAGGAACATTCCCCTCATATCTCAGACACAAGCGAAGTTTTCAGAGAATGCCCAGCATTCACGGCATCCAATGGTAAAAAGGCCTCTCCTGTGCAAAACAAAGGCAGTGTTCTGCTACATGTCGTCATAGACAGAGCTGAAACCTAGATTCAAATATGCACCAACACAGATTCAAAACCTGAAACCACATTCAAGGATTTCCAGAAGGCAGAGGATGAAGACTTAGGCTATTAAGAGAACATCTCAGATCTGGAGGTAGGTCTGGACAGGATTTTAATTTGGGAAGATATATTTAAAACTGGCTAATAGAAAGAAAATCGTCAGTGTGTTCGGTTTTAACACCCAAGGTCTTGCAAAACTGTATACTCATTAAGAGACACAAATCACTAACACTAAATCAGCTCTGAATTTATTTTACACTTAAGATAAAATCTTGGCATTTGCATTTAGAATATTGAGTTTATTCTACTTTTATTTTTACTAATGTTTACACTATAAGTAATAAAAAATTAAAACCTACCTACAGTGTGGAATTAATTTAGTTGTATAAATTATAATGTATGTTTCTGGAGATATTTAGCAAGTTAATATACTAACTCTTTTTTTTTTGTAACCTCCATTTGTATTTGTCTCCTGCTCTGAAATACAACCGCAGGCATTGAGATAACCTCTCCATATGTTTATCTAGTTACAGCAGCTTTTCTTAAAACCCTGCACACCCTCTGCCAACGTGCAACCATGTAATCTGCATTGAAGGGCTGATTTTGGTCCTGCTTTTTAGTTTTTCTAAAGACACGAATAGTGCTTCACCTCCAACGTCAGTGGTCATTTACTTGTATTTCCTTACTCTAAGATGGACTCAGTGATACTAAATTTCAGTAGTTTTTTGGGGCATTAAAACTTCACTTTTTGCTGAGATTAAAAAAAACCAAAAACCAATTGCTTCCTTTTCATAAATTCCAGTTGTCTTAAACAAGGTTTAGACATACCACCTGGCCCTGCATCCTGTATTGACACCTTTGCTTCTCCTCTTCCCTCTAATAATCTACTAAGCCTCTTCCAAACCAGATTAGACACTCTTCCTGCATAGCTACTGATATTGAATGCATTAATAGGTAACACACATTCAATACATCCTGGCCTTCAAATTATAAGCACACTCCTTTTAAGATACTTTAACCATGTCTCAGACAAACTTGCTCTTTACAAAGTCACTAAAATATTTCATATAATGAAAATACTGTCACTCTTTTTATCCAGAAAGCTAGTGCCAACAAAAACGCGGAGGGATGGAGAATTACTGGTTTTTATGCCTTGTACTAGTATTCAGACTGTTTTTACTTCTAAGAAAAGCAGAACCAAACTTTCTATTTACAGTCAGAAAATTTAAAAAGTCTGTATTTGCAATCACAGTAATACGAGAATTTTAAGAATTCTTGCTCTTGGAATATATTAAAAACATAAACATACTTCTCCGTGAGCTAAGTCTAAGAGAAGTGGCATCAACAACAATGAAGCACATTCCAAATGAGCCAGCCTTGCATCGATCGGCTCCAGAGACGAGTCCGCAGCTGCCCCAGCAACAAGCAGAGGAGCCAGCCAAAAGACCAGAAAAGAAGCCCAAAAGGAGGTCAAGGCTTGCGAGCCAGAACTTGGCATCTGGGTCTTACAGCTGTCAGGGATACTTATGAGAGAAGTCACTGTTGTCTACAGATTTTGAAAACAGTTGGGGAACAGGAAGAGGAAAAAAACAAATCTATCTACAACTATTATGAGCCAAGCTAGAGCGGAAATGCGATACATGCCACCACTTGTTTTGTCACAGCATTGTGATACCAAACCACTACACCAAACGAGAAAAGTATTATCTGCACAGAAACATAGTTTTGTTGTGATGTGGAACATTAGACTTCCAAAGAAATTTTTTTCTGGAAAAGAAACATCAGTGAACAAGATGGAAATAAAAACTAGACAACTACTCCTTCTTGTGTGTGTGTGTTTCAAAATACAAAATTTTGCCTTAGTTTTTAAGAGGGATAACCTGTCAAATTTTCCTTTAAACTCCCTATTGTGTAACTACTACCAGCACCAACAAGAACTCCAATATATAATCAACTGTTTTGTTGCCAAGTTGTATGCACATTTTATTTAAAAAAAAAAACCGAAACAAACCATAGTTTATCTAGAGATTATTGAGAAAATATGAAACTGCACTGTCCTTATTAGAGATTCCTTACTTGTTAATGACAGACACAAAACTCGGAATGAAAACTGCACATTTCAAGAATCATTAAATAGAATTTGCAGGATCTCTAAACAAAAGAAGAGACTCAGACCAAGAACTCCAGTTTTGCAAAAATTAATTTTAAGTGCATATGCAGGCAAAAATCCAAAGCTAGTGGCAGTTTTTGGGAAAGCTGTCTCCACAGATTCTGTGCTGACAAGCCAAGCAACTGCCAAACAATGTTTCAAAACAAAAGAGAGACTCTTGGAAAGTGCCAAAAGAGATGTTATATTCTGCCATTACAACTCACGCTTTATGAAAAGGAAAGAGAGGACACTTGTACTGGGATTCTCATTGGCACTGTGAATCAGGCACATTCCGTACTAAGCAGATTCCCAAGGAAATACGCACGCTAGCGTGGACTGCAAAAATGAAGACATGTTCAGCTGTGATGAAAAGCAAAAGAAAAGTAGAAACAAAGACGATGCAACTGATGTCCAAAAAATGCATAGCTCTGTCAAAGAGGTGCTTTAAGCAGAAGTGAAATGAACAGCAAAACTCTTAAAACACACAATTTGACAGGATATTTGAACTTATTTTCTCCAATCTATTCTGACTTCTAATCAGCCTCTATGTCTACTTGTAGATTGAGATACCATCTCTTATTTCATTTTCTGAGTTTAGAAGAGCTAGCTAGTTCATTATATTCTTGACTTTGTAGTCTGATATCCATCCCCTGAACGTCACACTTCCATCTGTTTTTCTTGGACCGTATGGAGCAACGGAAAGCTGTCTCAAGGCACCCTTCTCCAACACACTTTTCACTGTTATACAAATAAGCCCTCTAGTGGTAAAAGAACCGTGAGACCCACCATATTCAGAGTTTCTGTGCATCCCCTCTCCAGGATAAAAATCTTACTCTCATAATACCTCCTAACTAAAGGTGGGCCACTAATAGTCTATCTACAACCTCTTTTGAAAGCTATTCATTGAAGATGCCAACTTTATCTTGAGCATGAGTGGTGCCTTCGCTACTGAATCCAGGGTTAAAAACATAATTATCAACACAGAATGGAACTGTCAAAGGTACAAAAAAAATTTAGCATAATGTCACAGAACTCTCCAGATTTTATGATTTCTTAAGAAGTATACCAATACAGAGATAATGAACTCCACCACACACTAGCACTTAATTAAGCCCTTTGATTACCAGAATTATAAGTGAATGCTTGTGTCCTTTTCATTCTAAGCTACTACATTTCCTTTCCCTTTCTTAAGAGTATTTATTCTCTAGTACTAAATACTAGTCAGTGAACTGATAACAGAAACACCACCAACACTGACCTATGTTTGTGGCAGTGGTTTGCATTATAACTGGCCAAACATTGCCAATGCATCAGATACTTTATCTGAAGCAACTCAGCTTCACACACTGCCAGACTTAACACTGTCAAAAATTCCTAAATATTATGCTAACATTTCATAACAGAAGACTAACATGCTATCTAGTTTTAAAATAAAACAGCGATATTTTATATTAGCAAGCATGGGCAAAAAACTCCCATCCACACACTTCTCCCCTTACTTTAACACACAAACTGTTATTACATGAAAAGGGGTCCAAAGGGACAGTGATCATGTATTGGCACATATTTCCACATATTCAGCAGTACTAATGAAACAGAATTATCTGTTTGGCCAGATCAGAGCTCACACTATGTTTTTAATGACTCAAGAGCTCAGTGACAGTATCACGGTGTATTTGCAACCTCACTGCAGTGATAATGAAGGAGACTCTGGTGTTAGAGGTCATTAATCACCTTCCACAAAACACTGCCTACTTAAGAACACCTCAGACCTCCTTTCTATTCTGAGTAGAGGTGAGCTTAGGAAATCATGGCGCACCATCAGCTCACAGAAATGACCCCTATCTTTTTTCACTTGACTGTGTAGGTGCAGCCTACCAGGCAGAATTCAAATGGAAGACTTCTTTGGAAGTGCAAGTGCCAACAAAACTCTATCAACTCAACAACAAGTTAATTTTTTGGCTTCCATAAACCTTTTTTATGTTATTTCTGGCTATCATGCACATGCCCTGATAAAACGCTAAATGGTTATAATTCAGACAACAGTGGCAGAGGATGAATCACACATTCTGTTGCAATTTGTTTGACAGTTAGAAACCAATTTCTCAGTATCAATATCTATTTCTGAAATTCCTTGCAAAACCATTCACAAATGACACTAGAGTGCAGAAATGCATAAACTTGAAATGCAGGTTCAGAAGCAACAATAAAAGTAAATGTAACTACTCTGACAAGATTCATAGTAGTTATATCACTTTCAAAACACTCTAAATCAAATAACTGAATAGGAAAGCACACAAATGACTGGAAGAAAAAGCCCTCCAATAGTAACCGTTGGCAACTATCAGGCTACAAAGTATTTACCAGCTTAACTTGGGAGATTTTGGTTAAAAATTCTTGAATCATAAGAAGAGAAAGCTCATAAATAGGTCACTTGGGAAGGCTCAAAACTCTCATGTCAGCAATCTCACACGTTGTGGGGCTGGTCAAGATTACGTGATCTTGGTTCAGAGCAGCTGGAGAAAACTTAGATAAGCTAAACTTAAGGCAAGGTCTACAAAACACTTTGAACCTTCATTTCCCAATCAGCCAGACTGGCAGAGCTGTTACATGGTACTGCAGCTCCTCCACCTTCAAACAGCCACCCTTGATTTCTCCTGATGAAAAATGGGGTAAACAGGAGCAGAGGGAGAATGATGCACACTTGAGCCCTATCCTGCCAAAGTCAAGCTTTTTCTGAGTTACACACCGAAACACTAGGTAGCCCTCTCAGGCCCTGAATGGCTTTGACAGTGGTTTTCCAAATGTAGCTAAATTCTGTAATATAAAGCACATTAGAAAGGTGCAGTTTATAGCTACAGATGGCAGTAGGCCTAAGGAATCTAACATGAATTTATCTCTAAGTCTTGACTTTTTGCCAAAGTATTTAAGCTACCATTGTGTGTTATACAATGCATACACATGCATGAGGACACTTCTGTACCAGCAGAATCCATCAGTATAATTGTACCAAGGCAACGTTTTGAGGCAATGCACTAAGAGAAAATGACAAGACAGGAGGCATCTTTTGTTTGAAACAGAGTCAACAAAGTTTTAAGTCTTCCCCCAAACTTTTGAAAGAATCCACAATACAGCTTTTTCGTTTTACATATTAGCCACAATTACTCTGTGGGATAAAAAGAAGCATCTGTCTCTATGGCTTCCAAGACTATATCCTATCAACTCGCTAGATCTCTGCAGCTCAGATGTGTTCAGAGGGAAGCTGAGCAAAGCAAGATGCAGGTGCCATTATTAATGCAATGTGACATTGCAAAGGAAACTGGATTCCCTCCTCCTTTTTGTTCAGTTTCTGTTAGAAAGGCAATTCTTATATTTAGCTTCCCTAGCTAAAATTTGAGAAATGTATCATACAGCTGTATATACTCCTACACTTCAGCTTCAGAAGACATTTTACAACATACAGCTTTTGATCCCTTGCTGTAGAAATTATTTTGTATTTAAACTGTGTAACTATAGATACTATCGATCTCAGAGTTTAATCTACATGGAGGGTGGGAAGGAAGAGCAAGCTGCCAGCACTATTATTCACCCCACCTTCAGGAACATTTAGGAGGGGAGGGGAAGGGACATGAAAAACAGACTAAAAATTCAGCACATTCAGAACTTGTCATTTTAAAGATTTATACCAGAATAAAATTATTAAAATACTGTCACAGAGCATCCGTATGAGGAGGTGCACTCCTAGTATTTCTTCTTCAGTAAGTATTATTGTCAACTTCTCTGGCTAGTTGAGGTCTTAGTGTAAGCATCACAGCACCTGAGGTTGCTCAGAAAGCCTGATCAATTTGCAAGACTCATAAAAACAGAACACAAAAATGATATAAGGCTCTACCCATACTCAGCAAATTCAGAACTTGCAATTCCAGCCACACCAGTACAATGACCATGCAGCTGGCAAAGAACTGCAGTCTCACTACTACTGAGGAAATTAGCAGTTATGTTTTGTACTACACGTAGCTGCCAAGATAAGCACCAAAATAACTAGAAATCCTAAAGAGGCAGATCCACTCATTCCTACTGACATGCCCAGAGTCACTTTCATTTGGCCGTGACAGGACCATCCAAGTTTATGGAAGACCAGTTCATGAAGCTATTAGCATAATGGTACCAGTATCCCTTTTCCACCTGCTGTCTCCTTGGGGAGGAATATGGCTACATCCCATTCTCACTACCAGCTGTGCTCTTGACTCTTAAAGGACAGCTGCAGTCAGAATCTAGAAGTCATTATAGTCTACTCTAATTACAGGGAGTGAAACAGAAACAGGAGCACTGACAGGAATAGTCTATGGTCTGTTTTGTGGACTCCTCATCCACGTGTATGGAGTTCACCCTCAAATCCTGCCTATATATGCATTTTATGTTTTTAAAAATAATGTAATACACTTTCTACAGAATTATTTTGTTAAACTGGCATCAAGACCACTGGAAAGATGTCACACTAATACCCATCATATTTCTCCTGCTTCCTCCTGCAGTTCCTAAAATTACACAGGAAGTGAAGCAGGACTGCCAAATGGAACCAATGTTAGAGTGGACTGATACTGCCAGGTGTTTTCAACATACTATAATTCAAGATGCATTAATAATTTGTCTGTTACAAACCTCTCTTGGTATATCATCTTTTTTCTTAAACAAAGCCTCTTAGAACCTAGAAGACCAAAAAAAGTATTTGAATTCAATAACTTTATTTGCTAAGCTATAAGAGTAAAAATCTAAACATTTCCTGTAATAAACTGTTTATTTCCATTTCAGTGGATTCTAAAACAAGTTTGTCTCAGATTTTTCAGTGGTTATGAACTTCTGAAAAAACCACAAAATACACTGAGATGCAGATTAACTGCAGTATCACAAACTATATTGCAAGTTTAATAAAAGTTACCCTTATATTTGACATCAGTTTATCCATAATCCCTATACCAGGCACATACACACACACTTTTCATCACACAAGAAATCCTCTGACTAAAAACTAACCTTAATCAAACATATTATGGTTTATGAATTCTCAGCAGCATCTATCTGTACCTCCTTTGTGCTATTCACTGTAGAGATTTAGCCAATTATAGGCAAGCATGAGGAATCTCCCATAAATTCAAAAGGACTGTTTGAAGCTTGAAAAAAGCAGGACACACCTCACAGCTTGCACACTGCCACAATAAATGAAAAATCCCTTTGAAAATTACATATCATTCCACTAATTTCTTCTGATCAGAAGAGTGAAAATCAGGATTGACACTTTCTTCCAGTGTAAGGTAAAAATTCAGTGCACAAATGGAGTAATTAAGCCCCAGATCTTTTGACATTTATTTTCCAGCATGACTCATGACCATTTTCCGCCTGTGTTTAATAAAACGTTTTCACAAAGACTATTAAAAACCCCCCAAAAACTCTCTACTACAGCCTTTCAATCCATTACTGCATTTTCTTGCACAATTTGAGTTCCAAAATCAGTTTTCATTTAAGTGTGCCAGGTGGCATTTAAAAAACAAAACAAAGCAAAAGCAAAAAAAAAATTTTCATAAATCCAGATTTTACAAAGCACATGATGCTTCAGAGCTTTTTTTATAAAAGGGTTGGGAGGGTAAAAACTATAGCACCAAATTTCACTCTTTTTTAAATAAAAGACTATAGAACTCATGCTGCAAGTTTCCAATAAATGATTACTAATTACGTTTACAACACTGAGCAAGTATGTAACAAAGTCAACAGCATGAATACCAAAGTTTATCCAGAAGGTTTAACACTCCAAACCAGAACGTTAAAAGTTATTGCAAAGAATTCTAATAAAAGAAAAGTAAATTCTTCTCCAATTTTTTAACTGGAAAAAATGTGAGCAACAATACTACCTCATTAAGACTCTTTCTGTAAAGAGGTGTTTATATCTAATCAACAATAGAGAGCCTCCAACACGTTTGACTGGCTTTCTCCTGCTATTTATAGTCAATTTTACTGATTCCCTATTCTCCATCTCTTTTCCAGCTGCAGCTGCAAACTCTGCATTTTCTACCCTACCTGCTCAGAGCCACTCATTTTCACTCTCAATCATCTGAGGATACAAATGACAAAGCATATTTATTGTCCAACACTGCACACAGTTTAAAAACCAAACAATCCAACCAAAACATACCACATTAGACAAAGAAATCATAAAAAACTTTGGAGACAGGAAAAATATTGCAGTCCCTAAAAAGGAACACTCCTAGTAAGAACAATACAAAGTAATACTGCTGCAAACTGCATCAGAGATAAATGGATATATGGTAGAGCCCTATAGCTCTACCTATTCACAGATTCCTAGGAAAAGCCATTATTCAGGCTTGTGCTGGCAGCTATGGATAGCGCATTTGCAGAGAATTATTTAAATAATTTAACAGAATAAACTAATACATTATTTACAAAACAAAACAAGTCAGCTTCATGAAATGCTAAGCCAGTCTTGAAATGGCTGTGAAGCAAGAAGGCTTTGAATGTTCATACTCTATCTTGTCGTTAAACAATTACTAATCCTAATCAAGTGGAAAGTAAACAATTAATATTAATAGGTATTAACTTGGCTTTTGTCTGGACGTTCAACTTCCAACTGTCAGTAAGGAAGTGCATTCAGTGTATTCAGGCTTGAGCTGGAAATATTTACACATTAAAGGAAACTTCTTTGTGGAAAATATTAAGCTAAGTGGGTTTTAAAGAGATCTAAAAGTCTGACTCTTATAAAGTTCTTTAAAATGTCTTGTAATTGTCTCCAAAGATCTGTTCTCTATTCATCCTCCCTCTTGAAGTTTTGTCATTCTGGCATCCTTGCACAATCCCAGAAGAAACAGGAAAAAAATATTCTTACTCGGTCTTCTCCTGCTGCTCTTCCAGGCTGACACTTCTGAAGCACTTATTAGCATAGTTAAGAAATGTGCTCTCTTCCTAAAGTATCTCCCCCATCCAACCTTCCTAATAAGAATACAGCAGTATCTACCAGATAATGGTAATTCATGAGGAATGGCACAGTCTCAGACACATCCATTTCTGCTTCCTACTGAAGGAAACCCAACACGACCCTTCTGGAAAGTTCAGGTCTTTCAGCTAACTAGCACCTGATACCTTTTTAGCTCCCTGTTCCTACCACCACCCAGCTGACAGCAAGAAGAGAGCATTCTCTTTTTGCTGTCATTGTTTCTACTAAGACACCTCCAAGGTTTTCTCACAGTGAGAAGGTTTCCTGTGCTCTTAATCTTCACTATAATGTCACAACCACACTGGCAGAATTCAACTTAAGAATTACAAATGCTTCTTAGACAGAAAAGACAACTGAAAAAAAGCACAGAGAAAAGCTAGGAAAATCCAGGGTAGAACCAATACGTATGGTAATTACTTAGGATGCCAAGAGTATATTAACATTAGTTGCTTAAGTAGCATTTTAATAGAGTATAATTCAAATTCTTTTGAAAAAGTAGGTACACCATTGTATAAAAGCATTGCACACTTTCACTGGCAGCTCTGGCCAGATCATTTTCAGTTATGAGACATGTTGCACTGCAAATCATCAGATTCTGGGAATTAATTTTGAAAGAGCATGACTACATAGTTGGCTGTACTAATTTACTCTCCCCTTGGCCTCTGCCACAGGAAGGACCCCGGCCTGTAAAGACCCCTGATCTGACCTAGCTCAGCCATCCTTTGCACACTGTCTTCTTTAAAGATAAAAATCACATTCTGAATTGTGTCAGCAAGGAATGAACATTACTGTCAAAATGCTCCAGTTGGGGCAGACACAGCAGTAAAATACATCAACACATTCCAGCTATCAGGGTTGAAAAACCCAATGCAATACCTTGGTTTCTTGCTGTCCTACACACTACTATACGTGCCCACATATTTAACACATTTCAGCGTTTGTACACGGTTTGAAAAGCACAATTCATTCATCTGTGTGATTATTTTTCAATTTCGAACATAGCAAAGTGAGAACCTGAAAATGGATGGGTTTGAGTAAAGAACAGAAAATAAAGAGGAACAAATGAAAATTACAAATAGGAAAATGGGAAAATACTGTTTTAAGCTCTGAGATTTTCAAAAATCCATTGGACTATTTAAGCATAGATGTTAACATGCATTTTCATTTCTATACATAGAAACACAGCAGAAAGCTATCGGACACAACTTACATCTTTGAATTTTTTAGTGTTTGTTTTCATTCTGACACACTTTTGGCATTAAGCTTTATTATTCAAAGCAACCAAAAAATCAACACTAAATCAGAATAAATATCTCCAAAGAACCAGTAGATGGCAATAAAAAGATCTGTGATAAATTTTGATTTTGCAAATAGACATAATCTGTAGTAATGTACAACCAGCAAAACTGGCATTTCTTTTTAACCTCATTGATATGGTTCCAGGAGACTTCTTGAAGCAGCAAACATTTAGAAAATTTTGTACAAAAAAATCCATAAATCTTTCCCCACATCTGAAAGGTGAGAAGAAAACCCCCTGAGAACAATCCGTTCCTGTAACTCAGAAGAATAACTTACCTAAAATGTTTCTTCACTTTATATTAAAACTAAACCTACAATTTCAAGAATCTTTGGCAAAGTAATATGAATATAAAATGCACTGATATTTGAGTTCATTTTTACTCTTAAAATGTTTCCAAAGAGTAAAATAAAGAACCAGCAGAATTTGTCAAGTCTTTGGACTTAGTCTTATAGTCTTTATGTAAGTCTTTACAGCTTTAGAAGCTTTCATCAAGTCTTACACCAAGGCTATCCGGCAACTACTGGTAATTTCTGCCGAGGTTTCAGCTTGAAGTTAAAGTAGCAAACTATTTTTATGTCTCACAATTTCAATTCTAGGAATAAACCAAATTGCAGTGGGTTACTTGTCTAGCAGAGAATAAAAAAATCAAATTACTATTTTGTATTGTATTAAAAATAAACACATACATATTAGATTTTTAAAGGAGGGCTTTTAGATATGATTTCTTATGTATATGTATATATTAAGTAAATGTTTGTAGAGGTATTCTAGAACAGAAACAATATGTTAATTGAAATCACTAGTGTTTTGGATTAACCTTTTTTAATATTCAGAATTAGTAATGCTGTAGAATTATTTTATGTATGTATACAACAATGAACCAAATAATCACACAATTTGCATAAAGTGCATTTTTCCATTTTCCTGTGTTTTCCCATTTTCACCACAAGTGCCAAGCATAGATAGGTCTTGGCTAGGATATCTGTTTCACTGAAATAAAATACTTGAGGAATTAAATTGCCAAATATTTTCCAAAAAATGAACTATAAAGCTGTCAGTAAGGTTTGTACCTTACCATAAAACATTTTTGAAAAACAGATTTATATGCAACCGTCTAATTAATATTTACTCATTATAGGTAAATAATCAAATATTTTTTCATATACATTTAACCATTAGGAAGAAATTTAAACCATACACCAAATATTTACCACTAAG
>QWTY01028141.1:0-51862 GCA_008033365.1 Pseudorectes ferrugineus
AGGTCAGCACCTACCCAGTCGGCTCTAACTCAGCTCGGTATCTGCTCTCATGATCCTGCAGCACAGCCCTTTATACTCATTTCTTGGGCTACTCACGTGCTTCTTGTTACAGGAATCACCACACCTGCATTCAATGCTAGACCTTCCCTCCTCCCAGGGACACAGCCGCAAGCCATCAAGGCCAAGGCTGCCTACAGCCCACTCTTGTAACCCCACACTTTTCTGCACTGCTTTCTTTGGAATGAAAAAGGACAATAGCATAATATATTTGCCTTTTTTATTGTACCATAAAAAAGAGAATGAAAATAAAAGAATCCAAATAATTAAAAATTACTAATAATAACAATATCTGGAACTTTTCAGAAAAAAAAATAAGAAAGAATAAAGAAAGGTTCATTACATTTCTGCTATTTGACATCTTAATAGTCACAGCAGAAATCTTAGTTTGATGAAGAAATGTGCAATTTTTTAGTAAATCCAGTGCATTTTATTATTAGCTTTTCGTAGTCCAAGCACAAACATAGACTTGGTCTTCTCCATCCAAAAAACCTAAAGTCAGAAGAATTGCATGTAGTACAATCAGTGAAGCATGTCCATCTAATGCAAATATGTAGATTCTTACTTTTTTTATGTGTATTTTGTGGCCAATTTTAGCTCAGGATAGAGGGAAAGGAGGGTTGCTGGAGAAGATGGCTTAAGAAGAGTTAAGGATTCTTAATGGGGTTTTGTTACCCCATTCTGTCTTTGGCAGAATCAGAGAACAAAGATCGGGCCAGAAGCTTGGTGTAGGACCTTGTGGGAGATCTTCAGGGAAGCAGAAAGCAGCAGAGTGAAAAATTGGAATAACTGAGGTAGAGCAAACTCAAAACCAGACAAGAATACAGGTTGGTGTTTTCTTTTCATTTAGTATGGGGGATACTCCTGCTTGTGTACAGAACCTTGACCACAGAGAAAAAAGGGGTCACAGTTAAGATAGATTGATTTGTTTTCTGATGAATATTTTCATAATATTTTTTGTTCCTTTATTTGATTTTTTTACTACAATGAGACATTTTCAAAGATTTCTCCATCATATTTTATCCAGGATATGAAGGCTTTTTATTCTGCACTGCTACAAATATGGCCATATATCAGCTTCATCTCAATGGGGTTTTCTTCAGTTTGAAAACATGTCTAGTGATACAGTTTGTGGTTAAAGAAAATATATACAAAATTTAAGAAAATTCTTACATAGAAACAGATCATTTTGCTTGTTAAGAATACTAAATATGAACAGCATATTTACACATTTGTTGAAGTCATGGAATCAGAGAATGGTTTGGTATGGAAGAGACCTTTAAAGTCCCTCTAGTGCAAACCCCTTGCTATAGGAGCAGGGACATCTTTAACTGGAGCAGGTTGCTCAGAGGCCAGTCAAACCTGACCTTGAATATTTCCAGGGATGGAGCATCTACCACCTTCTTAAGAAACCTGTTCCAGTGTTGCTTCTTGTCTGCTTGCCTAAAATGAATTCAATGTTTTCTTCTTGATCTATGAGTCAGGTCTTTACTGGGCAAAACACATCATAAAGCCATGGACTTATGCAAAGCTGACCTAAAGTAATGCAGCCAAGAGTATAGCTCTGTACTGTTAATGGAACCAGGAATAGTCAAGCATCTTATCTTTTTAATCCTTTTTAAAAGAAAAAAAAAAAAGGAAAAGGAAAAGAGAAAGAGAAAGAAGAAAAAGACAAAGACAAAGAAAAAAGGAAAACAAGAAAGGAGAAAAAGAAAAGATCAGAAACAAATCACAGACAAAACAACCCATGTAACTTGTTTCAGTGTACCCTCCTTTCCAATAATTCTTTTGGTGACATATCTTTATTTTATTATAGCCACCTGCCATTGAAGTTGAATTAATACAATCATGAATATCTTTTATTTCCATACTCACATGAAAATTATTTCTATACTTGCAATTTCCATAAGCTTAAAGAAATCTTTAAGGCTATGACAGGATATCACTTTTAACAAATTGATGGGGAAACACTGAGAAGCTTGGGATTCAAACCAAAGTCCCAATTTAATATTCATTATGCAAAGTTCAGAGTTAACCCAACATTGTTGAGATTGAGTTTATACAAATTTCATGAGATTAATATGAATTCTGAGCACAAAGTTAAAATAACACATTATCCTTTGGAAAAGAGGATTCTATAGTTTCAAATATTATATAGGAAATGGGATGAGTTTTGTTGGGTTTGGTTTTTGGGGTTTTTTGCCCAAAGAAAACCACATCACTATTTCCATGAAAAAATTAACTGAAAGAGTCCTTTCACCGTAATCACAGTTACTCGAAAAGAAATAAGTAAACAAACAAACAGAAGGAAAAATGGACAGGGAAGAGACCTAGAGAGGGTGCAATGAGAGACTGAGTAATCTTTTTGTGCTGCCCTGGCAGTTTATAGCACAATCCAGAAAAGTGTCCCTGCAGGAACTGGCAGAATCTGTGAAAAAGGGATGAATACAGCCTACTTGCCGGGATAATTGTATCACACAATGAGGGATAAATTAAGAAGTTATACATGTGATACACCATCTGTGTCTGTTTTTGTTATTTTCTCCATATACATCTGTTTCTATTCAGCTATAGGGCAACACTCCATCATATTATGCAGACCAGAATAACACAGAAAGTTCAGTTTTGTTGACAAAAAGAAACTTCTCTTCCTAAATATATAGTAAGGCAGCAGAGTAATTTTTGATCAGTAAGCTTTGAAAATTAAAACAAGAGAGTTGATCCAAATATATACACATTTTATATTTGATATTTATAACTCTGGATGAAAATCTCCAGATTCCAACATATAGTTGTAACTTCAGTCAGATGCTACAGTGGTAGGTGTTTATTTTTTGGTCCCAGCTGGAATGTAACTGAACTCTGGAGAAAAAGAGAAAATAAATAAAAAAATCTACACTATGTACATACAGAAGTTAACCTAGATATAAACCAAAGAAGGACATCCAATTGTATTGGTGAACTTTCATGATTTTATATCTGATCTCAGGTCCTAGCTGGAAACTAAGCTTGGGGATTTTCCTTAGTGTCTTTCTCACCTCCTCCTCTTCTGACCTAGAAGCACAGCTTTGACATCTGAACTAGTCAACCAGTACTTCGTGTACTTACTGTTAAATAATGTCTCAAAGTAGTTTCTCAGGCACTTCCAAAAGTGATTGTTATAAATGTTGCTCATGTAGTTTCCATTTATTTTTTTTACCTTCATAATTATATGTCTGACTAACGTGGCTTTAAAATTCTTTAAAATTCTGGAGGTTTTTAAATGCAAAAACAATACAATGTTACATTCAGAGAAAGAGATATAATCTAGTTAAATACAGAAACTTTGCAAACCTGGACAAACAGCATCCAGTTTGGAGTTGCAGAGAAGAGTGGAGAGATGGTACATATTCTTGCTCAAACCAGAAAATACAATTTCAAGCAGCCCATGTAAACTGTATATATATAAAATAGATAGGGTCCTTCTGAACTATAGTTGTGGAAATTGAAATACAGAAATGTAAGTACTGTGGCTGGTTGCCACAAATCAGAATATAATTCAGGAGGGAGAAACAAACCAACCAATCCAGCAAATTACTTTTTTTTTTTTCTCATTCAGTCACTGTGATAAATTCCATACTTTCAGGATTATCCTAGTAAGCTAATTCTACCAAATTTGTAGTACTCTCAGATACTGATCTCAACTAGGTTTTAATATGTTCCTAATTAACTTTGGGCTTTTCCCTCTGAAAAGACCATCTATCAAAATATCCGTATGGCCGAGAACTACAAGGGAAGGAGCTCTGACAAGGACTGCAGATGGCAACAGCATGGTCTTTGAATGACTTGCCAGGTCTTGGGTCATTTCTGGGATGTGGTTAGATTCTAGGATGACATTTAAAATAATAACTTTAGTAAACTTATTTCCTTCCACAGAAATGCTCCTATCTAACAGAGCTCAAGACTGAGAGACAGAATTCTTTCTATGATGAACTTGTTTTAGGAATAAGAGAAACATTTCTGAAAGGACACAAAGAACGCAAAAAATAGACCATAACCTGATCCTTTCAAGGATTCTGTAATTGCCTTAATGGAAAGCTAAAAGAGGAAGGGTCAGAAAATTGTTAGACCCTTTCTTAACACAGTCCTTATAACCTCTAGTTGAGCTTACTAGCTTTGGGCTTAGTATCCCACTAAACCTAGCAATTAGTGGAACAAGACAATAAAACTTCTATCACCTCAAAATCAATTCCTAAATGTATGAAAAATAGAAAACAGCCCCTATTGTACATTAAAATTTTGATTTTAAAAATCATTATGTGTAATTTGAATGCTCACATGATGTCTTTAATTTGTGTGTTTATTTTTCCTGTACTGAGCATATGCTCGGGGAGGGTGGGGTGGGGGTGGGCTTTATCAACCATAAGCAACATGGATGTTGCAGTTGTTCTCTACAAATGACTTGCAAAGGGATGAACAAACCCATCATGTTAGGGAAAAATAACTGATGTGAATCTACGTGCTTTCCCTGAGATAGATCCTGGATGACATTTCACTGGTGTTCATATTACCTAGTTTCAAGAATTCACCCTCTTGTGAGAAAACTGTAGAAAGGATTGATTATCCTATAACATTTTTATCTCATGAACAAGTGTGTAACAAAAATTTAGACACAGAAGCCTGAGCTCAAGAAAGTAACTTTTACAGTCTAGTTTTTACAGGAAATAGACATTACACCAAGGGGGAAAAACAATCAATCAATCAATCAAACAAACAAACAAAAACAAAAAACCAAACCAAACCAAACCCTAAAAAACCCCAAAACCACTACCTCCATTGTGCAGTTTGCAGGACTTAACGATATGGACAGGCTGCATGGAAAGGACATCTTACCAGAAATGGCTCTAAAGTCATCCTGTGACCTCCTGGTCACTGATCAAGGATTGAAGGAGTACCTCAGAGAAAAGTCCATCTGCTATAGATGGGGTGGAAGCAAATACAAAAAAATCTAAGCCATCAGAGCCTCAGATTTTTCAGAGTTTGGATGTGTGTCAATATTAAAGTGAAAAAAGTAGGGATTTGATAAAAGGATCTGATAAAAAAGCAAAAGAGACCTATAAGTGATAACTAACCTGATAGAGAACTAAAAGGGATAATCAAATTAAAGCTGATCCACATGGGTTTCTGGAAAGCAGATTTTGTCAAGCTAAATTGATATTTTCTGATGTGATTACAAATGAGACTGCTTAAGGCAACCATCTTGATAGATGCCTGTAAGAGAACTGGCTTTGCATCACACCACAGTTTGACTGAAAAGCTAAAAAGCATAAGTGATTGGATTCATCCACAGTAATTACAGCTGTCTAAAAGTTTGGCAGCTTGTCTTAACTTCTCTATGTTCCCATTATAGTCTAGGAAAAGAAAAAGGCACTGTCAAAAAGTGATTTATGGTTTTTCAGATAAGTCCACTACATCTTTCTGTGAAGGTCTCCATCTCCCTCCATTGACTATTAAGAGCTCAGAAAACTAGCAATCATTAGAAACTAATTTTTGGATGGCTAAAATGCGATACAGTGAATCAGAATGGCACCCTAAACTACTTAAAAACTACGTAGCAGATACATCTAACCCATCATTATGTGACTGGGGAACAAGGCACTAGTATTGGAATTGGCTCTTGCCTCCTAGACTATTTTTCACTTTTGTTAAAAAAAATCACATTTTCACAATATGGGAAGATGACTAGAAAATGGAAAATAATGGAGAACACAGTTGGGTTAGGTGAGTGTAACCAGACATTATGTACTTCAGTATAGCTAACAGGAAGGCCATGGATCAAGGAATGAGTATAATGAGACAGATTTAATGAGGGAAGACTTGGCTCTGGAAAGAAGAGATCCTAAAGAGGAGGCAAGATTTTGGGAACACAGGCCATGACAAGTAACCAGATTACTATGAATTTCTAGAGTACTGCAGTAACAAAAATCTACTGTACTCATCAGATGTATGAACAATAATAAATAGGAGTAGGGAGGTTGTGTTATCTTATTTTGCATCAGTGAAATGACTAGCAGTTTCACTGTGTTCCTGGTGTTGTTTTACGAAAGACTATGAAAAATTCCACAGATTACAAGGAAGCCAGGGGAACAATTACGGTATTAGGAAACATGTCTTACTACAAGAGACTCAAGGCACTCAATCAATTAACTTATCAAAGCAAAAGTTAAAGAATGATTTGATCACAGGCTACAAGTGCCTTCCATAGGGAACAAAAATTTGATAATAGAGTGCTCTTCAATCTAGCAGGCAAAGAAAGAACAAGATCGAAGGGATAGAAGTTATAGCAAGACTAATTCAGTCTAAAAATAAGGTGCAAGTTTTAAACATTCAGGGAATAACCTGAAATAACTTGCCAAGAACTATGATTTATTTTCTGGTGACAGAAAATAAGTTTTAATCAACACTTGGCCTTATTAGAACTTTATACTTCTATTTCTAAGATTATTAATACATTAATTCTGAGAATCTCAGAACATTACTATGGAGAAAGAGAAAAAATGTTGTAAGTTGGGAAGCATTCACTGCAGTTCATAAACAGCTAAGAGGTTTAATTTCCATTTGATCACCAAGTCACAGACCCTCTACCATGAAGCCTCCCTAACTGAAACACCTTCTTACTACTCCACACTGTGCAAACCTTTTTGATTAATGAGTACTAACTCAAAGTGGATTGTGCTAAAATTAGGAAGCAGGAAGAAATCATAATTTGCAATTATCCCTTGCAGAAATACCTTAGGTACAATACTTTTGGGTCATTTTAGGCATACCATTTTTTTCCAAATGTAAACGTAAAACACAAATCACAATATGGTAAAGATCTCTCAGTAGGCAATTAAAAATTAATCAGCTAATTAGATCAAATGAACAAGAAAATAAGGCTCAGGAAGACATCCATTCTAATTAACATAATATTAACTTACAAAAGACTTTTTCAGACCAAAGAAAAAAATCATCTTTATTTCAAATATCAAACCAATCAATAAAAGGAAACAAACAGTTATTTCTTACCTTGTTATCCCCATGACCAAAGCCAAAAGGAAATGAGAGTAATAGTGAATCAACTGCCCGTGCAACTGTATTAATTTCTTATTATTTCTAATCTTGTTAACTACTTGAATCCACAATTTAACCAGCTTGTATTAAATTTATGGGCATTCTACCTGTATTGTTCTTGCTCTATACTTGCTGTGTCTCTTAAGAATCTTCTAGGTACTTAAAAACAAAACTAATGAGATTCAAAGTCTCACCTAGGTTTCTCCTCAGCTAGGTGACTCCTAACTAAAGCACAGGGCTTTACTGTGGAGACAGAGGATGTTAAAATAAGAAAAAAAGTGGAGAGATTCTTAAGGCTGTGTTGGGGATGATAACATATACTCTCAAGGAAGGAAATAGCATTATAGGACACCTGATTGAATAAACCTCACTGGTTAAGCGGAAATGCTCAGGCAATCAGACAAGGAATGGGGCATGGTTGAACCTAATTAGATAGATTGCACAGATTAGAAATACCTGCTATTATAGGACAGTTCCTAAAATATTTTTTCAAATGTCATATTACTCCAGCAAAGACCAACCACCCCAACCTTCCAGTTGGAGTCACAGGACATATGCCACAGACTTCTGGGCACACCAGGCAATTTGGCAGCTCGGAGATGAACATGACTCCCAGCACCCTAGTGCAGCAACTGTGTGGATGGTTCCCTGCATGACCCACAAGTACTGCATTGTGCAGCCCTTCACAGATCTCTAATGTGTTATCCAGATTCATATTATCCAGTGACCCCTTTGTCAAGCAACCACAGCTTCCCTATCCATCTCATGAGACAGGCCTGGTTTGGGAACAATCCTTGAACTGCACAAGAGCTGCATGGGGAGCAGTGTTACAGGCCAGGCAGGACATGACTGCATTATTTACTTTTTGGAGGGAGAAAAAGAAATCTAGAAAGAGTATGTAATGGTTTAGAAGCAGCCTTTGCAAACCAATTCCACAATGAATGTATTTCACTTTGATCACCCCTTCTAGCCCGTAACAAAATTGAGGCAGTATTTTGTTTTGCAGAAATTAGTACCTTCAAGACCTGCAGTGGATTTATTATTTCTGCTAGGGCTTGCACTTCCTTTCTGATCCATGGCTGTAAAATCCAGAGGGACAGAACAGCACAGAAAATTACTGCAAAGATGTAGTGTGACATAGGAAGAGTCAGAGGCATTATGTGTGAATAACACGACAAAAGGAAAAGCCATCTGAAAATAAATGAAAAAATTAATAATCAAAAGGGTGTCTAATTCTTATCTGGGCACTTGTTTGCTCACCCTATGAATTCGGACCACCAAGCCATGGCATAGAAAGCTGGAAGGGACACTGGGCCCAGAACTCAATGCTGCTTGAGGAAGGTGCCATTCCTCAAGGAATGCTTGAGGAAGCAACCACTCCAGAGAAAGAAATTATTCCACCAGAAAACAAGTGAGGCATCGGAAACATACATTTTTCTCTTGCTTCATTCCTGAAACCAGGGCTCTATAATTCCGGCTCAAACCTCTATATCCAGTCCAAGCTTGGTCTTGTCACCGAAACAACTAATAATGGCAGTTAGGGCACCTGTGGGACCATGAGGAACTGGTCATAGACTTCAAATCATTATGCAGCAATTACAAAACCGCTGTTGGGAGAGGGTAACTTCTAATCACCCCAACATTAAAACCAGCAGCAGTTTATGTTGCATAATGAGAGTCATGCACGCACATGGAATAGGGAGACTTCATTGTTATGTATTTCCATGTAAACTGTGGCTTATAGTTAATGGAATACAGGCTCAAAGGGTAATGCATAGAATTTATAAAATGAAAGCCTCAAAAAAGGCATTTTGGTAACAGAAATTGTTTTTTCAACTGCAAGCTATGAACGCTTGACACAAAAATAGTCTATCCAGAAATCGCTGAGTATATTGGAGAAACACAGAGAATGACTGTGTTTAGAGAATTTCATACTAGTTTGATCACTGATTTTTAGTAAGCTATTTAGGCTAAACATTCTCCTGGAACAGATGTATCAATCAAAAGCTAAACTTGCTTTAAATAAATAAGCAGTGCCTATTTTCTTCTCCAGAATTCTTGATCAAAAAGCTCTCCTCTCTGACCATCCACTGCTTTGTGTTTGGTAGCTGACAAAATACTTCACTAATTTACACTGTAGCACGTGAGAGTTTTAGCAAGTCGAGGTCTGAAATACAGCTCAGTTTTTGTCACTGATGAAAAAAAACATCTACAGGATATATGGCAGATCAATATTTGTCAGGCTTTCCAAACAAGCTGGAAACCTATTCTTTCCTGTTCTTTAAAGAATTCTCTAACTTGTTTTCCTATAAGGGATAAAAAAAATCCAGAAACTAAGAGGCAGAACAGAAAACCTATTTCTCACTACTTGATAGCCTGGAGCTGTAATGCAGCAGGATCAACAGATTTAAGCAAAACAAAACAAAATAAAAGAAAATCTTGCTGCTGTAATTTCTATGAACACTTTTTGATCCTTGTTTATATCTTAACTTCATGTATTAACAATAAGGCAGCAGAGGGTGCACCTCAGCTGGGAGAGCACATCCTCCATGCCACAGCAAACAATAGTAGTATGGACATCAATGAAAAACAGTGAGAAGCTCTGAAAGCTCCTTGGCACGAGGAGAGATGCAGCAAATAACTGAGTGGATGGGTGATGACTGCCTCAAGACTCCTCCTGGTCAATCCTCAGTGCAAGCCTCCCTGGTGTGAGCCAGCACAACACTGACATACCCAGGTGATCACACCTGTTCCAGAAGAAGCTGTTGAGCTGTCTCCAGGCAGCAGTGCACTGAGGCTGACTGGCCCAGCTAAGGTTTAAGGCATACATCTCCGCAGTCTTGCACAACCATGATTCCTGTCCTGAACGCAGTTCACTCTGAGCACTGGAGAACAGCTGTGGAATTAAGCCTACATTACAATAAATACCTAGAAGGCCCTCCCAGTGGCTATCCCCAATTTTCTGCCAGGGGTCTGAACCTCCAGGCTCCCTACAGACCTCTGCAACTTGTAGTCTGTTCATTGCCTGACCTAATTCTTCTAAATGGCTCAGCCATTTTGGCTGACAATTTCCTCTAAATGCCCAGACACCAAGCAATGGAAAATTTTCTTTAAATTCTAGTTAATGAGCAATGGAAAATGTCATTGCAATGAAGTTATGCAGGTACTTAAGTGCTCTGCTGGATCAGGTCTTTGTGAGCTACATTTTAGTCCTACATTTGATGAGATTTCCTGAGTGTGATAAATAAAACAAGATGAAGCTCTATGATAAGAAGAAAAAAAAAAAGAAAGAGATATATGTAAAATATTTTTAATGCTCCTATGGTTCTCGGATGGCATGGCAGAGAGAAAGAGGGAAAGAGAATGCAAAAGCATAAACTAGACTTGTGTAAATTACTCTGACATTTAATAACTCTCTACTAAAAATTCCCAAGCAAGGCTACTTCGGATATTTTTAAGGTCATGTATCATTTACTGTCTAGGTCAATTTATGCATCAGCAAAAATTGCTGCAAACCTTTCTGGACAGCACTTTAAAATTAAAGGTATATGTAACTGTTTTGGCAATATTTTTTTCTTCAGCAGTTTCTGCTCTGCGAGCACTTCACCTTGGAAAATTAAAGTAACATTCTGTATTAAGTGAAGTCAGTATGATATTTCAAGGCAAGCCAAGGACAAGCTTTATAACTGTACTATCAAAATGCTATTAATAAAAGCAAAAATACACACACGATGCCTGTGTTCCCCCATGGATGGAAAAAATTATTGTCCATTGAGTTAACATTTCAGATATTCTCTCAGTTTTTCCTAAGGTCCCAAAAACAGCAACAAAACACAAATCTCTTCCTGCTAACTTGTATAATCTGCTATCACATAGTGCTTCATTTCAGTAAACATTCCAAAGCTTCTTAAGAGAATATATGGATAAGCAGGATTTCTGGGATGAGAAAAGGTGGAAAATATTGTACTTTCATAGTTAAATTTTATAAAGGTGTCTTAGTTTATTTTTGTTTGGGCCCACAGGGCCCAAGATGTATTTATAAACGCATCTGACATTAAGCATCTAAATTCCCTCCTGTGTTTATACAGTTCCCCTCACTGCTGTACCCAATGACTCCATAGTTTTCCCCAGGACAATCCATGCTGCAGTAAGTACTATTATCTCCTTTTGACAGATGTGAAGGCAGACATACCAGGTGAGGCAGTGCAGCAGAGAAACCCAAGCTGGCTCTGAAGGAGCAAAGCTGGCTAGAAGAGATCAAGTTCCCTGAGTTACATCCCTCAGTGTCCCTCTGCAATCCCTGAGCATTGCTGAGCCTCCCTCTGCAGAAATACACAACGAGACATGTAAGTACATACACGCTACTTAACTGCTCCTTCCTTAGGAGAAAACATGTTTTAAAGTACCATATAATTGTACTGAGCTTTAGAGTTTGTGCCCACACCATTTTTTATAACAAATTAACCACGGAAAATATGGCTTGGAGAATTTGCCTCTTCACCTCGCCTCAGGTGATCAAAACGCATAGACGTATGTTTTCATTGGAGACAAACTATGAACGTGTGTGTGTGTTTTGCTTCCTTCTTCTTCTGTGGTTAAAAAGTAATTAATTTCAAAATGAAAATGTAGTTTGGGAACTAAAAAGCCCAAGACAGCTCACTTTGAAAATATCACAGAGCATTTAAAAACATACTAGAAAAAAAGCAGTATTTGTCAAATTAATTTCATTATTTCTAATAACTTCCATCCTCTCATAAATCTTGATATTTTCATTGAAATCACTATTATTGATTTTCCCTTTTCCCCAGCCCTAACAAGAATGAAAGATGAACTATAACATAAAGTCACTTCCCTTTGTTTGTTATATTGATGCGATACATTAGGTTTTTTGAAAAACTCACTAATGAGACATACTCTGTCCAAGATAAAAATGCTCACTTTAAAGCTCTGTGTTCAAAGGACTTTAAAAATGAGCCTTTTTCAGTCTTATTTTCAATGAATTCACTACACCAGTGGGAAATTCTTAGGAAACTTCTCAGATCTTCCACATTTATTTCATTTCATTTTAGATTTTGTCTCATAAAATAAAGTGAAAAGTTCTCAGGCAGTTTATACTACTATTAAAAACAGAACTAACTCTATTATTCATTCAATCTCCTCCATTATTTATCCCTCTTGATTTGAAAGTAGGACTCGCAACTGCAGCACTAGAAGTTTGCTGCAAGTCCCTGGAACACAGCCTCACCACAATTAGCCATTGATCCAGCTGCTCGTACCATAACAAGGGAATGCAAACTCCCTCCTCCTTGAGGCTACAGCTCCACAGAGAAACCCTCCAACATCACAGGCTTCTAACACTACATTCCTTAACTTAATAAACAGTATCAGCTCAGAGTTGAGTTCTTAAGCTGCAATGACATACACACACTTTTATTCATTAGGAAAGTGGGATTTTTTTCCCATTATGAACCTGTTTAGCTTATCTATACAAGCAGATTTTTTTTTTTTTTTGGCCAACTTTTGGTAACACAACTTTACAGAGACTTAAATTGATGCAACAAGATCTCCCATGCAGAACGAAATACATGTTAAATATGCATCTATTTTTTCCCCAAAATGCTTTTACTGAATGAGTAAAACCTCACAAATGTGTGAAAGACCTGTGGCAAATATTCACATTTTATGAATGGGGTTATTGAACAATGAGCTCAGAGAAAGGAAGAAATAAAAGAAGGCACTGCAAAATTTGTAACATTCGGTGAATATGACAGATGTTACTTAATTTTAATTACTGATGACAGTATTTCAGACTATGCTTGTTAACAGAAAGAAATAAAAAAGCAGACCACTGTACAGTACCCAGCTGCTAAGAGGTCACTGGGAAGTGGTAGGAGTCATCAAGATTTAGTAGCACTTTCTAGTAAGTGTGTCAATTTCAGTGTTTTGCATTCAGTCAAGATGTATCTACCACTACTGTAAAAAGTTTCTTCTCAGTATCCATTTCAACTGGAAATAAGAAGAAGGTAACTTACATAGTGCCTATTGCATGGAGTCCAGGTAAGCCACTTTTTAATTACTATTTTCAAACCAGCAATCAAAAATGTCATGCACAGCTTCACCACACTTTGTGCTCATCTACCCACGTTGGTATGATTACAAGGCAGTAGCAATGTTCAGATGTCTGTGATGGATTTTGAAGCTTAATTCTTGACACACTTTTTCAGTCTTTTTTATATTTTAAAGTCCAATTTATATTTTACAGGTCTGGCATAAACAAGTTAATTATTCAAATGTCACAACTTTCTGTGATTGTTATAAATTTGCCATATATGTAATACAGTTTCTCTGTTTAATACATACTACCTAATATTTTTTTTCCTTGTTAAAAAGTTCTCTATTGGCTTTAATTACACTCATGAGAACAGAGAAGTGAAAAAACATATTGTTCGCCTGAGGCCTCACGTGAAAAGAAAAGGTTTCATGGCTCAAGGAATCACTTTCGTGACTTCAAAACTTCTTACTCCTGATCCAAGACTGAAACCCACTGCTTACCTATTACAAATTAAGTATGATCCCAAAGTACTCCAAATTGATTAAATGAAAACCAGGCAAAAGACAAGTACAGAGTAGTTCACTCCTTGACCCTATATGCTCAATAGATATGTTTGTACATTTATTTTTAGAGGCCCAGGAAGGAAAGATCCACCTTGTGATATAGCATATACATATGTTTGCATTTATAGTGCTTAAAATAATGGTGTAATATCACAGTCCCTCAGGAACCCCATGTTAATTTCTTACCTGCCAAATTTAGCTTCTGTAAGCTTCTCTTTGCCAGCACCAGTTGCCTCACTGGGATGAAATGGTTTATGCCTACCTGGGTTTCACAGAATCACAGACTCAATTAGACTGGAAAACTCCTCTGGGATCATTGAGTCCAACCTACGACCAAACACCAACATGTCAACTAGACCACGGCACTGAGTGCCATGACCAGTCTTTCCTTAAACATCTACAGGGACTGTGATTCCCTGGGCAGTCCATTCCAATGTCTAATCACTCTTCCTGTGAAGAAATTCCTCCTGATGTCCAACCTAAACCTCCCCTGGTTGCAGCTTAAGGCAATTTCCTCTCATCTTGTTGCTGGTTGCCTGGGAGAAGAGACTGACCCCCACCTGGCTACAATCTCCCTTCAGGGAGTTGTAGAGAGTAAGAAGGTCACCCGTGAGCATCCTCTTCTCCAGGCTAAACACCTCCAGCTCCCTCAGCTGCTCCTTCTAAGAATTGTTTCCTAGACCCTTCACCAGTTTCACTGCCCTACTCTGGACTCTCTCCAGGACCTCCGTGTCCTTCCTGAATTGGGTGCCCAGAACTGGAGACAGCAGTTGAGGTGCAGCCTCACCAGTGCCAAGTACAGGGGAATAATCACTTTCCTGGTCCTTCTGGCCACACTATTCCTGATACAGGCCAGGATGCCATTGGCATTCCTGGCCACCTGGGCACACTGCTGTCTCATGTTCAGCTGCTATTGACCGCCACTCCCAGGTCCTTTTGCTGGAGCCAATTTCCAGCCACTCAGCCCCCATCTTGTATCACTGAATGGGGCTGTTGGGGCCAAAGTGTAGAATCCACCACCTGGTCTTGTTGAACCTCATGCTTTTGGTCTTGGCCCATCAATCCAGTCTCTCTGAGATCCCTCTGCAGAGCCTTCCTGCCCTCCCGCAGAACAACATTCCCCCCCACCTAGGTGTCATCCCCGAATTTGCTAATGGTAGATTCGAGCCACCTCAGGCCAAGCCGATGGCAACGGTCCACAGGAGGGCACATCCTGCCCCTCCGCCCACGGCTGAGCCCTTCCTGCCCTCAACAGAGGGGCAGAAGCGTTTGAGCGCCTCACCAGCGGGCGCAGCGCCAGGCAGGAGGACCCGCAGACGCCTCACGGCGAGCGGGCCGGGGCGGGGCCGCAGGTCTCCGCCGTGTTTGCTCGCCCGCCCACGCAGCGCGGGGCCAATGGCCGCTCGAGGCGGCGTGGCGGCGGCCAATCGGCAGCGGTCTCGCCAGCTGCCCGGGAAAATGGCGGCGGTGCCGGTGGCGGGAGGGATGCGGTGCCGCTGCAGCGGTCGCCATGCCCGGTAGCCGGCGGAGGGGGCTGTGCCTCAGGCCCGCCGCCCTGAGGAAGCGCAGCGGCGACGAGGAGCAGCTCACCCGGCGGCAGGCGGAGCTCCCCGCGGAGGAGGGGGCGGTGGAAGGCGGCGCGGGCCGAGGCCTGCCCGCCGGGGAGGCGGCGTGCTCGCCCCGCGCTGCAGGTACGGCGGGAGCGGCCCCTGGGGGCCCCGGCCCTGCCCGCCACCTCTCGAATCGCGGGGGAGGCGCGGCCGAGCCGTGAGGAGGGGCTGGTGCGGTGTAAATCTCCGCTCGCCCCGCTCGCGTGCCCTGGGAAGGGGCTGTTGTTGTCAAGAGTATGTTGAGGCAGGGTGCCCCGGGGGCCAGGCAGGCCGGTGGTACGCCGGTGTGCGTTAAGAAGAGTATTGCCAGCAGGTCAAGGCAGATGTTCCTGCCCCTCTGTTCAGCCCTGGTAAGGCCACGTTTGGAATACTGTGACCAGATCTGGGCTCCTCAGGACAAGAGAGACATGGAGCTCCTGGAACAGGTCCATCAGAGAGCTACAAAGTTGGGCAGTGGTTTGGAGCATGTCTTTTATGAGGAAAGGCTAAGGGAGTTGGGCCTATTTAGCCTGAAGAAGAGAAAACAGAGGGCACATCATGAATGTGTATAAATATCTAAAGGGAGGGTGCAAAGAGGATGGACCAGGCTCTGCTCGGTGGTGCGGAGCAATAGCACAAGAAACAGACAGAAACTGATGCACAGGAAATTCCCCCTGAAGATGAGGAAGAACTTCTTTACTGTGCACTGAAACAGGTTGCCCAGAGAGAGTGTGGAGTTTCCCTCACTGGAGATACTCCAGAACCATCTGGATGCAATCCTGTGGCATGTTCTCTGGGGTGACCCTGCTTGAGCAGGGAGGTTGGACGAGGTGATCCACTGTGGTCCTTTCCAACCTGACTCATTCTGTGATTCCCATAGCAAATACTGAGAACTAACCAAGGAGAGGATAAAACCTGGCCATGCTGGGCACATCAGGGCAAAACATCTTCTAAGATGTTCCTTGCATAGTATGCACATCTTTTAAGTTATTTCTGTAGGCTTTCACATCTGCAGCATCATTTCTAAAGGGCAGGGGTGACTAGCTGAGCTTCACATAGGGTGTTAAGTTCACTTACTGATCAAAGGCAGCTGCAATCAGGTTTTGAATAGCTATATTCCTGCTTTTAATAGTCCTAGCTGGAAGGGCCCAGGGGAGGAAATATAGACAAATGTAGGTTATGACCCAGAGTAGTTTGGAGGCCCATTAAAATAGTAATTCAGATCAGAATCTGGGTGAAGGACACAAAGCAAGCAAGAATACAAAATATTCTCTCATACATATCTCAAAATACATAATTTTTCTCTTAATATAAGCTGAAGTCCATATTCTCTCAAGTGTAAGAATTGACATCCTTACAATCAGATGCTGAGCATAAAGCTGTCAGGGTCATGTAATGTTCTGTAATCTCTGTGGTGATGTAACTGGCAAAGCCAAGAGTCCTGTTCTGTATTTAATGTCTAGTTATGAACAGTATTCCTGTTGTGAGTAAAGGAATCCTGGTGAGTGTGAACTTGATTTTTATTCTTGATGTTCCTAAAGCATCTTCTTTTGCTTTGACCTGTTCTGTGTTCTAAGTGATTGTTGCCTTTTATTTGTTTATTTTTAATAAGGATACTCTTTCTTTTTTACACAGAGTCATGTTTACATAAGACACCAAAGAGATCGCTGAGTAGGAAATCCCGAATACCTACTTTCAGCTCTCCTATTAATGACACTGATACACAGCAAGAAATCTTTTGGGATTCTCATTCACCAGTTGCACACAGACTAGGTAATACCAAAATCCAGACTTCAGGACACCTGCTTGAGGGATGCAGTGGGAGTGTAGTAAAAGTTATAAAAGATTTCTTGGAAAAAACACTCCTTTCTCTTATAATGGTTGTTTGATTTTACTTTCATTAAAAACCCATAAATTCTTCAATATAGTGCTGAATCAAGATCCAATGTTTACAGGTTTATTTGAATTATTTGAGATGTACTGCACTTCATAAACTGAATAGATTTCAAAATTTTAAGAAGTTTGTTTGTTTCCATAGGCATTGGAAAAACCAAGCAGTCTACCAGTAGATGCACAGTAGAAATTTCGGAAATTGTTAATCGTATTGCTCCTCAGGTAATTGTTACTTTCTAAAACAGCACTCTGCATGTGCAGTAATCAAACAGAATAGTACTTCAGCCTTAGCCTCAGTTTTAGTTACATTAGTTTCATGGTAAGAGTTGGTCATGTAGAAAACTAGTTTATAAAACTGGATTGAATTAAAATAGTAAGCATAACATTGACTGGTTGCTCTGTGAGTCATGGATGCTGTAAAAAAAGGACGCATGAAGAAACTTGCAGCAGCTCCATTTTAGAAAGGTTTACTTTCGGAATACAAGTTACTGCCTTTGGATTTAGGAATACTGGTGTGTTTAGTTACCCTTAATTACTTATCTGTTAAAAGGTAAGAGTTTCTTCATATACTGGATTTATTTGGCAGTTGTTTTTAAGCATTTTGAACGGTCTTGGTTGTCTGCTGATTTACAAGAACAAGACCCAGCTGAGAAATATTTTACAATAATATAAACACAGTAACCTTGCTTCAATACTCTCAATAATTTTCTTTTTTACCCTTATATCTCTGTCCTTTCCCTCTTGCCGTGAACCTGATGTCCACAGCCCAGAAAGTGGAAACAAAAGTGCTGTTGCATTTTAAGTGCAAGAAGAGAACATGTAATTCCTAAAGTAGATCTGTACTATTTAGCTTGCAAAACATGCCTGCTTTTTTGACCGGGCTGTTTAAAATATATTTACTGTTTAGCATATTTGTGAGAAATTGTACTAAAAGAATTGGAAAGTCGTTGATAAGGGATGCCACTGCCTTCCTTTTAAATAGTTACAGCTCTGCCATAAATGTAATCTGCTGTTTATGTTCTTTTTTTCTTAAACAAAAATAAATTTTAAAAAACCTTAAATTTAAAAAGAATAAGAGAACCTATTTAAAACTACCCTAGTAGTTAATAAAGTTCAAATTACTTTTGCTGGCTTACACATAGTAATTTCCCGCATCCTATTGCTCTGCCCCTCTAAACAACTCATCACGTCAGTATTGTATCTCTTTTATTTCAGAATTCAAATTCAAGCCTGAACTTTGAAGCTCTGAAAAAATTTCATTTAATTTCTAAATGTCACTTAATTCTGTTTAAAGGCTCTTTTTATAAATGACTTGTAGTGGAAGAAGTCAGAATTTTTTTCTGTAAGCACACAGAATGTAATTTATTTTAAGGTCTCTAATCTGTTTGTGCTCTCAGCCAGCTCCTTAGTAGTATACTGAAGTAAACGAGATCACAGCTTGTAACATGAACATGTGTAATCCTGAAGTACAGTATTAGATTTGTGCACCAAAGTAAAATTCAGTTATTTTAATTGAAGCTCCTGTTTTAAATTGATATAATTAAAGTGATACAACTATCAGTGGACAGTGTTGCAGTAATCTCACTTAACTTGTTTTTGCTCTTATATGTGGCTTTCAACAGGTTTCATCCAGTTTATTAATTTAGCAACTTTTAACTCATGTAAGATGTGTGTCTAGTCCAATCTTTACCTCAAATCAGATTTCTAAGGATTATAAATCTAATCATTCAGGATGAAAAAGCAACCTGTAATGAAGGCTCCCTTTTGGGAACATGGATTGGTGAGGATGCTATTCCCTGTACACCTGTAGTAGTAAAAGGGCGAGCTAGGACAAAGTTAAGTTGTACAAGGTAAGTTACAGTTTTTTCTTGTCCATCATAGCTGGACTTTCATGAAAAAGGCTATGTGGTCTTCTGTGTATAGTGAACCATGTAATTGTATACTAGCATATAGAATGCTTTTAACTGCGGGCTTGTTATGGCTTCTTGATGGGGTTGTGTGTTGACTGCATATTGAAAGCAGTGGGATTTAGTCATACCTTTGTAGTTGTTAAACTAGAGAATGAACAGCTCATAGGGTCATGTAATTGAACTTGGCTAAACTTTTTCAGTAGCTCTGTCTTTATTTTCTGTATTTTCTTTTTAATCCAGAGATCTTAAGATAAAAAATCCTGAAGAGGAACTCATGAAATTGGCTAAGGAGTTTGATAAAAATCTAGTAGAGTTAGATGCTGTTCAGGAACAGGAGAAGCTTGGTCACAACTTCATCCAGACCACCTCAGAGCCTTCAAGTGATTGTAAAGATGAAATAAATACGAAGAACCAGAAGTCACTCCTTGGTGAAGGTTCTGAAACAGATACTGCTGTGTCCCTGAAACCAGTTGGACAGAGCACTGGCGTCCCTGTGGCAGAGCCCTGTCAATCCAGCAGTCAAAAGTCTGTAGACCTTGAGGCTGAAGTAGCCCTTCGTGCTCTTTTTGACTGCTCTACCCAGAAGTGCAGTGGACAGTTGAGCCAAGGGCTGTCAGATATTTCTTTAAATAATAGCTTTCATAAAATTAAAAGTACCTTGGAGGAGGAGAACCTTCCTGAGAAAATTGAAGACACGCAGTGTGGTAATTCAGAGGCATGTCAAAAAGACACTCTGTTTGCAGTAGGAAGCGTGGACCAGACTGTACCAAAACCTGATACTGACACCCTGACAAAAAAAAATCCTCCTTATTTGAAGACACAATTGGTGGCCTCCACTAAGCTTGCTGGAGTAGTTAATGATGACTTTGATGACTGGGATACAGATCTTTTGGCAGATGACTCTTTTGTGATGCAAATAACCCAAAATCCTGAATTGATAAGTACTGAAGAACCACCACAAATTCCTGCAAATGCATTTGTGCATGGTTTCAGTGATGCTAGCAGAACAAAGCAAAGAAGTAGTGGCAATTCAGTAACTCTTTTGGGGACTGTAAACAAATCTAACAGTTTGCAATATTCACCTTTGAAACATTCTAGTAAAAATGCACAAAATGTTGTAAAATCCCTGCCTTTACAAAAGCCATGTAAGACAGAAAACTCAGAGACTAAGGCCTTGCATGGCAAATGTGATGTTAAGCCAGATAAAATTAATTCTGTTTGGAAAAGTGCCCAAAACAGTGATTTGAACTATATTCCTGTTTCAGTGCAATCTGAAGTGAAGAATGGAAATGAATCTACTAAGCCTAAAAGTGATGCTCTTCCTCTTTTTTCTTCAAGATCTAATCCTCATAGACAACCAGCAGGAAAACCTGGGAATAACACTATTTCCTGTCAGTCATCCAGTGTTTCTGCCAATATGAAACCTAACGATCTAACCAAAGTGGTTAACCAAGCTAATACAGGTCACTCAAATCAAGTTGAAATACCAAAGAAATGTCCTGTGTCATTTGATGACTGGAATGAACCAAAATTCTCTGATGAGATATTAGATATGTTTTGCGGATCCGATAGTCTTTGGGATGCAAACTATGAGGATGATGAATTGTTATATCAGGTGTGTGATGATATAGAAAAGCAGACTCAGAGCCAGGATGTTAAACAAGGAAATGAAAAAACTAAAACTATACAAGGAGACAGTATTAATTCCAGATCAAATGCTGATAACAGCTTCCCAGCATCTAAACAAGGACTACCTGATCTCCTCTTGGCACAAAAAACAAACGCAAAACAGGAGGCTCTCTCACTAAATGATTCCTGTAGGAATTCATCAAAGGTGGTGCACGGGCTGGCCACAACAAGTCGTGTAGTGAACTGTAAGAACATCTCAAATCCTCAGACTGTGATCTCAGGTCCTTCTGTCAAGTGTAAATACACACTGCCTGAAAACTGTCATCAAGATTCTGAAGATACTGCAAAGACTGTTTCAGGGAAATGGTACAGGTCAAATTCTGTGCCAGCAGGAGAGACAGGTTCTGAAGTAAGTCCTGTTAATGCAGTAAATATTTTTAGTAGCAAAGCACTCGACAGCTCACATTTCTTGTATAATGCGGGAAAGATTCCAAGTAGCAGCTCTGGTAACAAAACTTCACTTGTGCCTTCAAAGTTTAAGTTCCGAAAGATTAACAATTCTCAGGGTGGTCTTCGTGTAGGGTCTGAAAATCCAGGGAATCATTCTGGCATTGGAATTACTCTGCAGGGTTTGGAAGGAAGCAAGAAACAGGTGAATGTGACTTTGCACAGCAAGCTTGACAATAAGAAATCACCTTTCAAGAGGCACCTTTCAGAGTCTTTTGCACAGACTACATCAGGTATTTGTCTTTATTGTATCACTGTTAGACTGTTACTGTTTCTTTCCTTACTGTAGTCAGAATGTCAGAGAAGTTTGTACTGTATTGCCACTTAAAGTAGGCTTCAATATTCATCCATTCAGTTAAGGTGTTAGCAGATGTTCTAAGGAGAATCTGGAGGTTATTTTCTCAAAAATTAAATTGTCCTGATGCATATCTTGAATTCCTGTAGTTAAGGACACCTGTTTCCATTCCTCTAAATACTTCACACCCTCTCTCCATAGACACTCAGATTCCCTAGGATCAAGTATAGGCTGATACAGCACTCAGCATACTATTTCCTTAAACTGTTACTTAAAAATACAGTTATTTTGATGCATAGTAAAACCCCAGTTAATGATGGGACAGGGAAAGAAGACACCAGGTGATATGGAATGCCAGTTTCTTTATATTACTGTACACCTGGAATTTGGACCCTCAAATCACTTCACACTTTGCAGAGCTCAGCCTGTATTGTTGTTCGCTCTGTAGCTGAAATTGCCACTGAAATATTCTTCTGTTATCAGTCTAAACACTACGATGCCCTTTCATCTGGAGGAGAGGTCAGTCACTTCTTTATTGCCAAGCAGCCGTCAGTAATATTCCATGCTCAGTGTTACTTACTGGGGAAATGTAGAACTAGTCAAGTGCCAGTCAGTCTTATTTTTACTTGATGTCACAGCTTGGCAAAGTTTTAATCAATATTCATTCTGATAAAACATGCCTTTAAGAGTGTCCTATATGAACCTCCATTTTCAAGAAGCACTGTTGCAAAGGCAACAAAACTATTAATTATTGAAGAATGAGTATTTTATCTATGTTTCTTCCCCAGAAGAGAAGCATATAAATTCAAAGTAGCAATTTTGGATTCTAAGGGGGAAGGAAGGGGAGAGATAACTAGTTATTCTATGGAATATTCTAGAGAGTAAAGGAATGAAAAAAAAAAGCATAGATTTTCTTTACAGGTAAACAACAACTTCATCTTAAATTTTGAGGGAAAGGACATTAACCAAAAAATGGCTGTTAAGTGATCCTTTCAAAAATTACTATTTAATTTTTCATGGGCACTTTTTTGTGAGAAGCAAATATACCCTTTGTTTTATTTATTCAGTTTGAATACTTATTAAAAATACATTAATTGGAAATTGGTGTATAAAAATGGTAAAATTATTGATATGTGCAGGGAGTGTTCCTGTTGGTTCCAGTGAGGTCAGGATTTTATAGTCTGGGAATTTACAGTTCTGTAACACACCATATAAAATGCTACGCTTAGCTATCATGTTCTTGTCTCCTTTGCCAATTTTTATTGCTACTTTTGACCTTTTTTCAACCTACCTTGTTTTATTTGTGTGACACCTGTACTGTATCTGACCCCTGTGCCTATACCATCTCCATGTCCATCTCTCTGCCTAACTCACTAAATTGTAGAGCCCTTTTCACTCTGATAACTGTAATTTTCTTAACCCATTGCCATCTCCTATGTTGACTCCTGATGTCATAAGGTTCACTTGAAGGGCAGCCAAGTAAAATTTCCTTCAAGCAAATGTGTGCATCCCAGTGTTGTCATTGGGAGGTAGTAATCAGTAGCACTACAAAGGTCATGCATCTTGCCCTCTTCCTGCCTTGGGGACAGGATAGATGAGCCATTTTTAACTTGGGTGCCCGGTATGTCAGAATAGTGTGCTCCTGCCATAGATCTTCAAACACTGAAAATAGCTAAGTTAAAATACATATTGAACAAACCTGAAGCTCCTAATACATGTTTTTTATTTACAGTGTCTGTGGTAGAACAAAAAAATAGAAAATGTTCTCAAGAAGAGATTGAAAGAAAAAAACAAGAAGCTCTTGCACGAAGAAAATCCAGAACACAGGCATTCTTTAAAGATGCTTGAACTTGGAGTTTATTTTGTCTGTGGAGTAAGCTTTTGGTAGGGAAATACTGTAATGCTAGAACACCCTTATTTGACTCTGTTCACAGCTATTGATGGCAAGCTTTTTCTGTTTTCCAATTAAAAAAGATGAGGACCTGAACCATTACTAATACTCTGGAGGTACGTAGTTTTAATTAAAAACTATCAGTTATAAATGTGTAGTCCCAAACTACCTTCAGCTAGATGAAGATTCTGTTGAGTTCATATGTTCAAATGATATGGCCTGAAAATCATGAAAGTATTGGTATACACACATAATGAAGGTGCCAAAAACAGACTGGATGTGTTTTGGCTGCATTATTGCAAGTATTCTAATCGGTAAGAAGACTCTCAAGTACACACAGACTAAGAAATACTCATATTTGCTCTCAGGTAGAAGAAAGTTTAAAAATTTGCGGTTAAATAGAATACAGTCTAGGAAACATCCAATGCTGGAAAACTAATGGAAATGAACAGGCTTTGGAAAGTATGCTCAGTTTGTCTGTTACCTGAGTTAAGAATTGTACATAGAGAAGGAAGAATTTAATATAAAAGTTTCATTAGGTGAAAAAGTGTCCTGCAAAGGACACGTTATATTTTTTTTAATTCCTTTCGGGAAGAATTGGAAATACTGTAAGGAAATTGGACCACCTTTTTCTAAACACACATCATCAAGCTAATTAAAAAAGGTAGCCTATGCTATTTTACCAAACCATGAGCAATATATAATACACCAGGTGAAATCTCAACAACCATGCATCTGTTTAGCCATATGGGTTGTACATATTTTCAAACTAAAGGCTGTTAAAATATAAAAATGCAATGTCATGTCAGCTTAACAGGGGCTGATAGAATTTTTGATCTGATAGATGGGTGTAGAGCTCAGACTGCAAAAACTGCCTCTGGGTAAGCTGCAAGATATTTTTCAACTGAGAAGTGCTTATATATAAACATGTGACACTATGAAAAGTGACTGTAATTTTTCTTTGTAAATAAATAACTTGGAAATGTTTCTCCAAAGGTTGGAGGAAGCTTTTGGTTTCTGTAGTATGCCATTTTTGTAATTCTTAAAAATGTAAGTATTGTATGTTTGTAAATCATCATTAAACTTCTTTTTTCACATTTTTCTAGTCTGTTTTTGAACTACACTATATACTACAAAAACTGGTAAAAGGGAGTGAAACGGGAATTCCACATGGACTCTACCTGAAGTCCTCACATGGTAATTTCCCTAATTACTTGATACCTCAATTTTCTACCCATAGGGGTGACAAAGTGCTTCCTTTGATCCATTTAAACTAACAATCCTTGATAGACAAACTGGTTCAACGCACAGCCATTTGCAGTGCAGTCCTGAAATATTTAACTGTACTGGGGTCTTTTTGCTTGTATTAACCACCGTGTTTAGTGTCTGCTGATTAAGGACTCAGAGCCCCAACACCACCAAAGACCGTGCAGGTACCCAGGAAGCATTACACTGTGGCTGCAGCTCCCTGCCCTGCTACTGTAGTGCAATATATGATGAGTTGGATTAGTTTAGTGATCTGACTGAAAATTAACTCAGAAAAATATTTTCAGCTTTTCAAAGAAGTTCATCATGGTAATACCCTCAACAGATAACATACCATGAAGTAGCAAGATTTTTTTGTATTGTCAAGCCTCTGATGGCAGTTTTCAGTTTAAAAGACAGAAGATTTGCATGTCCATATGACAAGTGTAAACCCCAAATAGTGGCTATTGGAAAAATTTGATTTATCCAGAGAATATAATTTGAGGTATGCTTGTCTTAGTTTAGATTCTCCTAGAACACCACAATCAGGTAACTTGCCAGATGCACTATTAGCCAAGAAAAAGGCAATGAGAAAAGGCTACTACTATCAGTAGTAAATATGAGAGTTATAAAACTGTCTTTTAAGGTACTGAGGCACAAGAATGTTAAATATTACTGAGAAAGATAAAAGTGAGGCTTTTTGTAGAACAGTGTTCAGTTTAGCAATCCTTCCCTCCCCAGTATGTTTCCTAGATACAATTCTGTAAAGTAACCAGGGTAATTTTTGTTTCCAGGGATAATTTTGTTAATTGTGATTTGAGAAGATGAAGGAACTATTGTAGGTGTTGAGTATTTTTTTTAGGAAAGTTTCATTCTCTGATGTGAAAGGACTTAACTTTTAATCAGGTTTGAAACTGGGATAAATAGCAGATAAATAATACAAGCTAACCACATTATAGCTCCCCAAGCTCAGAATGGAAGTGATACACCCTGAATGCTGTCACTATGTGTCCTTGAGCACACTCAGAAAGTTGAAAACCAGCTAACTGCTGATTTTCTCACCATCCGCAATAGAAAGGCCCTGGAGCTGCCCACCTAAAATGCCACCACTGCTCTGTCCTTGAATATACTGGCCAGAATATATTGGCTCACCCGTTATCATGAGCATCAGTGCTGTAAAATAAGAATTCATTGTATGACAAGGGGAATGCTCATGAGGGGTGTGGAAAGAACCCTTTGCAAACTTTCCAGTGGGATGAAGACACAAACTCCATTTTAACCAATTACTGTCACTTCATACTCACTCAAGTGCTTCCTATGTGCTGCTTAATCATATTTAAAGAATTTGCTGATCAGTGTGACACATACCAGTTTTGACAGTGAGGCAAATGCAATCCATTGCCCTCTGCTATTAAACTAATCATGACAGAGAGACTTTGTTATTTATTTTACTCTTCATAAGTACCTATTTTTAGCATTTAGCATTTTAGCATTTAGCCTTCAAAAGCCTGTAATTTGGTTTTTATTAAACATTACTTTCCAGATAGAGTTCACAACATCTTAGAAGCATGGTTCTCTTACTTGATGGTGAGACAAACTGCCAAGGTTTTTTGGTCACGGCCCAACTATCCCCAAATGCCCTACCATACCATTTCTCAGTTTAAAAAACTGAATAGAATTACTTCTTTTTGTCACTTGACTTGCTCCCTCTCCTCTCCACTGAAAAAGAAAGTTGAGCAGCAGCCTCATCGCCCCACAGATTTTACAGGTTGTCCTCAGCATCCTTTGTGCTTCCTGGTGGGTTCTTGGTGGCCCACTGGTATGCCTCAGCCATGGAGTCAAACTGCTTGTGGTAAGACAACAGATCTTCATTAGGAAAGTATCTACATAATTTTAATTAATTAATTAATACATATGTATGCTTAAGAAGTTTAGTATTTCAATAGCTGACATTTCACTATGAAGCCACATCTTCCTCCAGGCAAAAAAGACCTATACAAATAGTAACAACAATCTTAAATACATTCTAAATTAAATTATGACTGCCAGGTTTCATTATAAATTAATTTATGGCTGTTTGCTTAAGCACTCACCTACTTTTCATTCAGAGCATACCAATTTTTTATGTCAGTAGAGCAATCAGTAAGCTTAAGTTGAAATGTAAATGGAATTCCTGTATGTCCCCATACCTAAGTATAATTTTTATTCCACAGATATTGACATATTTCACAATGAGTGATGTTGCTTGCTAAAATCCAGGTATTATCTTTCTCAAACAAAACCTGTAGTGGATTTGTTTGTTTCTTTTAGGAAAGGCAGATACAATCAGGTAGAGGATCCGTTCATCATTATTCTCCATATCTGTATCTAAAATTCTATACAGACATCCATTCACACCCTTCCTCTTCATGCTGGTGAGGGATCACATTTAAAGCATTTGAGAAATTTAGTAATACTGGGGTTTTATTGTGTTAGTTGTATCACATTTTCAGAGAGGCCAGCACCCAGCAGCTCTTCAAATTTGGGCCTATAAGGCACAATTAATCTTGGGGCTGCAGTTCAGGAATAGCAATGTAATCTTATACTATGTGTACCACTTATTACATCTAGACCTTTATACCCAGAGGAATAACATAGATGAATTCATTGATTTTATCTTCTTAAGCCTAAAAAGAGCTACAATTTTTCAGGAAAGAATAGCTGGAAGCAACAGATAGTGACCTAAATAGTAGAATTCCTAAGATAAAATAGAAGAAAATGAACACAAATGCTTCATTGTTCAAGAGCTGTATTGTCTGCAACACACTCCAGTGAATCCAGTGTTTGTGGAAGAGGCCAAGGCAGATATAATCTGTGGAGCTAAAAATGACAGCCTGAGTAAGTAGCCATCAGAGATGAAGCTGGGAAGACTCTGGCAATTGTGCTGTAAATCATAACTGCAGTATTTGTTCACAGCTCTGGTTTCTACATGTACTGGTGGTTTTGTCAGAATAGTCAGAAAAGTCCTGCCTCATAAAACACTTAAGAATATCTAATGTACTGTTCTTATGGAACTAAATATAAATTTCAGTGACAGTTGTCTGGGTATAACATCCGTATGGAGCTGGCAAACCATTAAGGGCCTGATCCTTCTCTTGCAGTGATTTCCATAAAGCAATGGAGGTAGTGGGGTGACTCAGGTGATAAAAGAATCAAGCCCATGCGTTTCATTATTGCAAGTAGTGCTTGTCTGTAGCACATAAATCTAGTAAAACTGCCTAGCATTTATCAAAAATATTATTGATTATGCGCGTTTTCAAAGTTTTTTGGGGAAAAGGTTGCATTTACACATACCTTCTACAGACCACAGTTAACAGCTTTCACCTCAAATGATGTGGTTAACAGAGGTGAGGACTAAAGGATTTATAGATTTCCTTTTTAATGAAGGTTGTTTGCTCTTTGCAGCTTGTACTCACTAAAGGAAAAACTTGATTTAAGTTTTAACCCTGGGAAATTAGGATCTGGATAGACATGGGGATGAAGCTTTGCATGCACTGCCGCACTCTCCATGAACAGAAGAGATCCAAATAAAATATTATGTTCTAACTGATCATGGCAAGTTAGGTTTGGGGTATTATTCCTTTTTTTGGCTGAACAGGGGGGATTTCTTACATGCCTAAAGCTGAGCGTACATCGGGCACGTTTTGCAGAATCGTGGCTCTAGGGCCAAGTGTCAAAGAATATTTAAGCACCTTAGGAAGTTACTCATGGGGAGTCACATTGGTGGTTCAGAGTAGTATGAAAAAGAGCTCGAATATCTTGGTTTTGAATATCCCATTAGATACTTTGCACCTTTGGGTGTTAGAGGCCTGCAGAAAGCTGAACTGTGTCAGCAAAAAAAAATGGACATAATGAGGGATAGAAAAATGTGTTCTCCAAGGCTTGAGTTCAGAAACAGTAAATGAAGTGCTAACACTTCTGTTGCGGTTTCACCCCAGCCAGCAGCCAGGCCCCAGGCAGCTGCTCACTCACTGCCCCACCAGCAGGGCTGGGGAGAGAATCGGAGAGGTAAAAGCTGGAAAACTTATGGGTTGAGATAAAGTTTAATAGGGAAAGCAAAGCAAAACAAGGAATTAATTCACAACTTCCCATGGGCAGGCAGGTGTTCAGCCATCTCCAGGAGAGCAGGCCCCCATCACGCCTAACAGTTACTTGTGAAGACAAATGTCATCACTCCAAATGCCCCACCGCTTCCTCCTTCTTCCCCCCAGTTTATATACTGAGCATGATGTCATATTGTCTAGAATATCCCTTTGGTCAGTTTGGGTCACCTGTCCTGTCTGTGTCTCCTCACAACCTCTCATGCACCCCCGACTTCCTCACCCTCATGGCAGTGCAAGAAGCAGAAAAGGCCTTGGCTCTGTGTAAGCCCTGCTCAGCATAAACAAAAACATCTCTGTATTATCAGCCGTGTTCAGCAGAAATCCAAAACACAGCCTCACACCGGCCACCGTGAAGAAAGTTAACTACCCCAGCCAAAACCAGCACAACTTCCTTCACCAATAATGACTTGCAAAGGATCATTTTTAGAAAAAGTTCTCTCTCATGTTCTACACCAAAATTCTGAAATATGCTTAGAAATTCACAAATTTGAATTCCTGACTTCTTGGTTGCTTCTTATAAGCTATACTGTACCTGGATAGGGACAGATGTTTTTGTAAACTCTAATGCTGTAAATGAAGACAACATTAACCGCAAGAGCTATTTCTTTATTGAACTTGAATAGATGTTAGCAATGAATAAATGACCCTGGATTTTACTCTGATTTCCATCTTGCTGAAATTGCAGCATGCTGACTTGTACATGTGACTTCAATGTACACCACTTATCAGAAGTGACAGTCAAGCCAACAAAGAACTCAATTTCTAACATACAATGTCAAAAGATTTCAAGATTTTCTCCTTTTTGGCAATGCCAGATTGCCAGCCAATAGTAAGAAATGAGAAGAAAACTGTTTATGGGCTGGGAGTGAAGTCTCACAGATATATTTTCTGTACAATTTTCTCTCTAGGCCAACAGAGGCTCTTCACAGAAGTCTGCTATCCATATCTCATATGGACTTTTTTGAAACTCCTCAGGGCTCTTTTCTTCTCCTTCCCTTTTGTAACTAGTGCCACAGTGTCTGATGTGGTGTGCTGTGTAGTTCTAACTGGGAATCTTGTCCCATTTAGTCTTCCACAACAACCAGACTCCTGCTCCTTTGTGGGAGACTGGAGCAATCTACTATTTCAAATTTACATTTATTTTTAGTTAGATCTGTACCTCTGATATTTTCTAGTTCATAAGTCATCCACTCCTGACATTTCAGGATCCCAAGTTTGATGTGCTAAAACTGTACAGTCTGTAATCTCTGGATTACAGAGGAGAGGAATATTTGGACTGCTTCTAAAGGATGTGTGCTGAGTCGGAACAACAAGTTCATATATGCTATACAGAAATCTGCAGACCTGAAATTTTTTAAAGGCTCCACATCATGGATGAAAAATTTGTAGGGATCAAAACAAACTTTGAATACACTCCACCAGAGTGTCAGATCTTGACAATGTAACACATTAAAAAGAGTCTGACCAAATGGCAGTTCTGTAATAGATAACCGGAGAGATATGAAGAAAACTTGGAGGACAGCCTGTGGAAAGACTTATGGAGGTGAATGGAAAGAAATTTGATGATGGTTTAAGATAATGTCAATCGGTGTAGTCCAGGTAAAGACAGACCCTTTTTTCATTTTCTTGGAAAGTCGGAGGCACCAACAAATCTACATAAAACATCTGTTAGGTATAAAACTGTCAAACAAGTATACATTTGGGAAATGAAAATATTCAGACATTCATAAAAGGGAGAGAGAGATTCTTGGAAGACATATATTTGTCATCTCAGCAATTTGCCTGTGTTCCAGAAAAAACACAAGTAGTTTTGTGAGCACTGAAAGCAATCAAGCCTGATTTCCTACAGACTAATTAATGGAGTTTCTAAAAGAAGTAAGTTCAAATTGAACCTTTCTTGGTTGGGTCCCGTATCATGAGAATCCACCATGGATTCTCTAGTAAGAATGATTGCCTACCTGAGTGCTTCAGAGGATACAAGGATTTTTTGAGACTTTCTCCTCCATCATCTCACTCAGTTTCATCAAACTTCTGAAAAATACTATTATTTTTTAGTCTCTCTAAAGAGCTGACTTTTTTTCTCACCCAGTCTACTCAGTGAAATTTCTCCATCCTTCTCATTTCATGGTAGTGTTGTGCCTATGATGGCCTGACCACATATGAGAAATGGTTGCTTCTACCCTTCAAACCTGATTTTTGTTATTCACAGGAAATCTTTCAATTAATTAATAATTCATTTGGTGCTAGAAATGAGAGAAGATGGGAGAGGGCCTGGGACTTTCATTCCTTTCATTCTCACCCTGAGAAGTCTTGTGTGTGACCATTTTCTCCATGTTGTTGTCAGTCAGCTGCCATACTGCTGATGGAATCCAGGATGCTTGGTAGTAACAGCTGAAAGCACCAGTCCTGCCCTGTTTTATATATGTATACATATTTTAATTAATTTTCTGTACAAGAATATTTATCAGCTAAAATCAAGATGTAAATCTACTTTAAAATGAAGGTAGCTTCAATATTTACTGCAACTTAATGACAACTTTGGACAAGAATTTAATTACACCAAGCCAGCGCACCATATACATTGTAGGGAGGTACCATGGGGCTTATTTTAAAGTGTAATTTAAAGTATATGTTTTAGACTGCTCCTCAACATGAACTTAAATCAAAATATTTCCACTGACAGAGCACATTCTTCAAAACTGATTACAAAGTAGCCACAGTACTAATGGAGACTTACAATAATTTTATTTTTTATGGTACAAATTACTTGCAAGAACAGTCTTGGGAAGTTTTTCTGTAATTTAGTATCTTTAAAGCTAAAAAATTCTACAGAAATATTTTTTCAGGGAACCTACTTTTCCCTCTTAGTGTTACCTAGAAACACATCTTTCATAGGCCAGTTTTGTATTCCTTGCAATTCACACATGACATCCAGAAAACACCTTGAAATGTCATGTTGTGCTTTGCAAAACCAGCTTCCCCCGAGAAGTGGACAACTGATAAGGACTCACAAGACCGAGCCTTTCCTTCCTCCTACTCACTGCTGGCTTTGTGCATGCTGATCTCAGGGAGGTTTACAAAGGCCAGTAATGGTTTCCTTGCTCACTGTTACTGTGGTTTTTTGCTGGTACCACTCACGGTGTTACAGGGAGACAATGTGTTCTGAAATGTCTGTATTTCAGGGCCTTGCTGTGAAAATGCCACCCAACCTTTGCAGCATAGCTGCATCCCACCACAGGGACATGTGAATTACCTGTGTGAATCCACAGAAAGTAGCTAGCCAGACAACTAAATTCTCATTTACACTGACCTTACTTTACTGCAAAGAGTAAGAACTGATGTTCCATGTCAGTACCTTAGGCCTTGCCTACCTTAGGCTGCTGTTTGACTGTTTAGCAAACTTAATTCAATAAAATGGTTGATGCCATTCCCTGACTGAACAATTTCTGGAAGAAAAAGTTGGTAAGTGAACACAACACCCTGAGGTGGATGAGGAGCTAGGTGTGTTCTGGGATGTAACTGCTTAAAAACACAGACACGAATGAAATGGGCTATGCCAGAACACGAAAAGATTTTTTTACCACCTAATTATCCTGCGTGGCAACGTTTTAGTGGACATTATTTGTAGGACTTCATTTAGGTAACAATAGGTATTTTTTATATTGCTGGGGCACCATTCTATTGTAAGGTTATGCCAGGCATATTCTCAAGGATGCTTCTACTTTATAGACAGGCAGGCTATCTCCTAACTGCTCCAAAGTCATCTAAAGCAAGATTTACACCTGCACAGTGCTGTTAACAGCTCCACAGGAACTCTAACTAGCCATGAGTAAATAAGGTCCATAACCAAAAATGCTGAGCAGCACCTCAGCTGGTGTAAATTGTCACAGCTCCTCTGTGAAGCTGGGGACACTTTACACAACTGGAAAGATTTGTGCACAGAAAGTCTACCTCTGATACATAAAATGTCCTTGTACAACAGGAACATCCAAACTTTCTTTTGAGCTCAGTGGTAAACTTGTGGTTTCTTACTCCAGCCCCATAGGTGTGCTTCACCTTTTACTGGCCGAGATAGCTGTTTGCAACGGTCCACTTGGTAAAAGAGATGCCTTTTTAAGTTCCTTTCTAAGGTGTATTCTGAATGCCTGGGAAAATTTACTTGCAGCTGGGTAACTCACACAGCACTGGGTAACCCACACAGATTTTCAGTATTCCTAAGTAAACGCAGTACTGCATGGTCCTCCAGGGCTGTGCTGTGCTGAAGGGGTCATGAGGCTTGATTAGCCCTGATTGGCTCAGAGGCCAGGAATTTGCAGTAATTACCTTCACAGAATCACTGAATACTCTGAGTTTGAAGGGACCCGCAAGGATCATCAAGTCCCACTCTTAAATAAGTGGCCCATACAGGGATCAAACCCACAACCTTGGCATTATTAACACCATGCTCTGACCAACTGAGCTAATCCTGGGAACTTGAATTGAATCATGTAAATCATGTAAACGTATTCAAATCAATTTTGTGATGGAGAGGGCAGGACTAGGCCTGGCTGCCAAGGGACAGCCAGCTGGTCCTGCTGTTAGCGCACAGGCAGGTGTAGGAGAGGAGAAGACAAGATTTTGTGCCACAGGGCCACAGTGAAGGGATGGTGGTCACCTTCAGATTTTCTAGACTGCGGAGAAGCATTGAACTCTTGAGTCAGAGGTCAAAGCTGGCTCAGAACTGAAATGTTCCCAAAGGAAAACCTTTCCTATCACACTCTGTAAAGAAAAAGGGTTCAGCATAATATATAGATTGCACTACAAGGAAGGCGGAATACAGAGGTGATGCAGTGGCTCGAAGCATTTAATTTAATCTTATTTCCTGTACTGGAAGAGTTTTAACTACCATAAAGGTTGTGGCATGTGGATCTGAAGATTGAATTCTGGATTCTTCCATTCATTTTTCTGTAACTCACCACTTAAAACTTTCAGCTCTAGACCTTGTCCAGACTGTATCATGGTCCTGACACAAAAAGAGAGTCATTTGCAGAACACAGAATATATTGGTCTGAAGTTCACAGTATCAAGGGCAGCCCTGTATAAACTGGAAAATTACTCACTTGTCTGCAGCACATCTGGACTCTTGAGTCAAGGCCTTCAGAGCCGCTAGATCATGACACTAAAGAATGAAATATTTTGCATCATACTGTGTGGCATCATACTCTTCCTGTATCAGAGGGAATATTTCTGATATCTCACTTAATGGTCCATACACTGCAGTATTTTGTTATTTTTGTCACAGGGAGTTCAGTTGTCGCACTCGTCCAGCACTCTTTTTAGGCTGGCGGGGGAAACTTGGCAGAATAAAATCAAAACCTATGCAAAAAAATCACCCTGCTCTGTAAAACTGAGATAACTTCATTCTAACTCTTATATAGCCTTAGTCGTAAAAACTCACCCAGTAAAAATTCTGAGTAGCAATGCTTTCCAAGTCACAACTAGTAATTGGGTTTACCAAGAACTCCTGTCCCAACTTTTAATGAAAAACTTTCAAAACAGTAGCCAGTGTGTTTCAATGCAAGATAAGAGCAGTTGTAGAACTTGCAGCTTTTAGCTTTGCTCTAGGCGTCAACGTATTCACCATTTGCTTTTTTTTTTTTTTTTTTTGGCTACATTAGAAATGCAATTATTTAATTTCTCAGTATAGTGACTATTCTGCATTCTTAACAGTGATGTATTGTAGCACACTGAGGGCCGTTCATGCATTTCAAACATGAATACCAAGCTGTGCTCTCTACCATCTCCAGGTAATGTGGGGAACATTGACTGACTTCACTGGGGCTGTGCCTGGGCGTGAGAAGAGATTGCAGTAATGGACCTCTGGCCAGTATCACAGTTTTTGTCTTCCAGTACATTAAAGCCTCTGGTTGACTGAAAGGCACAGTTCAAAGTTGAGAGATGAGTTTTAATGAAAGATTTCAGGAAGCAAAAGAAAAAATTGCTCAGTAATGACAACAAAAAAAATGCTTTCTTGTCTATGGAGCAACACAGCAGAAAGCACAGACAGGAAAAAAGGGGACAGAGGAAACCTGTAAAAGAGAAGAATGGGAGAAGTAGTCAGCTAAATTGAGTGGAAGATAAATGGCAGCAGAACCTCAAGCAATAGATTTCACAGAGTTTTTTAATGGCTTGCATTTCTTATAGCAGGCAGTAGAAAATCAAGGAGGGTGCTGGTTGCTGGAGACAAGGCAGTATTGGCAAGCAGTATTTTAGATGGAAGGAAAGGAAGTGGGGAGATCTTGCTGACATCATCCATCAAGAACAGAGATGATCATAACATTTTTAGCTTGTGTTGATGAAAAAAATCATGATCGCCACCATGATAGAGAAGACAATCAATGGCAGAAAAGGCAGCAAGATAAGAGAAAAGATGGTCTAGGAGACAACTCAGGAAACAGCAAGTGTAACAGTACTGATAGAGGAGATGAGCATCTGAAAATCAGAAAGAAGTGGTAAATAACTAACCTTAGGAAGTCAAGCCATTATGTAAGTGACAGCAGGATGTAAAGGAAGCAAATGACTGTGAAAGTGCAGATGCACAGAGGAGGATAACTATTGTAGAAGGCAAGTGCATCAAGGATTCTAACATGGATACCTCTGTGAGGCAATGGGGAGGGCAAGTGGGAAAGGGAGACACAAAAAAATAAAGGAGATGTCAGTGAAGGTGCATATCCAAAGCAAACTGGAAATGAGAGCAAATTACAGAAGCCAAGTGTTGGGAGGGAAGGATCAGTAAAGAAAAGGACAAAGATTGCCTTCAGATGAAGCCAAGTACAGGAGCTGGAGAAGTGTAGCTTCTCTTACCAGAGACTGAAAAGCTTCTTAGTAATGGCAAGAAACAACAGCTTCTGAGAAAGTGGAGGCAGATGTGAGGAAATCAGTGGGTTGGTAGAAAGATAGACTGAATTAAAGGAATTTCATTTTTTCAAGAGCAAGAGCATCCTTGAAGGTAGAGTCCCTAGGAAAACAGAGTGTTTAAAAACACATGAGAATTGAAGAATCAAGAGATAATAGAAGACAGAGAACTTGCACTTCTTGGAGAGATATTATATCAAGTATAAAGAGAAGGAAAAGAACTGGGATTTGTCAAAGACAATGCAAGAGGAAGCTGGAGGTCTTATCTTACTCACTCTCTCCTTTAAAAAAAGGACTAGATCCTGGCAGAGGGAAGACAAAGGTTATCAGAAAACCACACTTTATTAGTCATGAGCAAACACAGAGGATTTGAAGCTCCCAGCCCAATCTGAACATCTGTATGAGAGGCAGTTCAGTCTCTGGAAGAAGTCCTGACCCTATTAAAGTCAATGACAAAACTCCTGCTGCCTTTAACAGAGCCAAATTTTCACCTTGTGTCTCTGGCCATTCCATTGAGAATTTCAACGTGAATGCCAATTAGTGCCAGTTTCAAAGGTGACATTTGTGGCATGGATATGTGCTCAACTGGAAGATGAGCTAAGATTATTGAATTGAATTTGCATAGACCAGTAAAGGGAAGTGTGATATTCCCTAACAGTTTACAGAGGCAAATGGATACACACACATAGAAAAAGCTGAGACTTTGAATACTTCCAAAGCATGCTAAAAATGGCACCATGATTGATCTAAAGACAAATAAATAAATAAAAGAAATTAGTAACTCAGCCTGTGTGTGGCAGGTCTAAATGAATAAATTAGTAAGTTAAAAGACATGCATAAAATAATGTTTAATTCAAAAAAGGGGAGGGGGAACCACTTTAAAGAGTAAATTGTCTCGTATTTTTTATTGAATTAATATGAAAAAGAAATGACCTGAGGATAGGGCATTACTGCTGAGAGGCTTTCAGATGCTAGACTTACGTGACAGCCACTATTAGCACATTCAGATTAATAGTTTAACACTAATTGGAATATTAAACAGAATATGTAATTTTGATTTCGCAAAATGTGCATCTGAGTATTATACTTAATACTGTGCTGATCTGAAATGTATGCGGGCTGGATGCCACAGTGCTCAAAACAGTTACTTTTCTTAATGTGTGTGTTGATGTTCTACATACCTTTATCAAACCCCATGCAGTCATTGTACGATTTACTACACAATATCAGTTCAATCTGCTGATAACAGTGAACACTTCCCACTTTATAAGTCTTTGCAATACACCAATTTTACAAGTGACTCTGTTGAATCAGACCTGTGGCTTCCAACACTGCTATCCCATTTATGGGTGTAAATCTGGGCTAATCCAGTACAGATAGACCCATTCTTCTGGTTTGCCCAAGTTTTATGTAGATCCGAATCTCTCCTAATGTGTCTGATTGCAATTCTCCGCTCTGCTCCATTATTCCCATATAAACACTTAATCCACTCTGTTTAGACCAGTATTATAATTGCTTAAAGTAGCAAGAGAAAACCACAATAATACACAAACTACAGTAATATATGTAGCAAGTAAGCCACATTTCAGCCACTAAGAGATTCCTGCTTCAAGGCAGATCTGTACCTGCTTCTAAGCCAGGTTCTGAATAAATATATGATCCTATTAGGAGGTCACCACATTGCTAATCAAATGTGCATGTCCAGACACTGACATGGCCTCTGAGAAGCTGATGGTACACTCAGAGGAGACTGAGGCTGCCGTGGCAGAAGGGTTGCAAATCCAGCCTGACCGTGCACTGGCAAGTCTGCATGTGGAAGCTTGCACATTACCTGCTTACACTGCACCTAGCCCTAGGACATGCGCTAAATCTTTTCATGTTATACACACCAAATTCAACAACAGCTTTGAAAGAGAGAAAAAAAGACATAGATCAGTTTTTTACCGTTCCCATTATGTATGATAAAATGAAAATTAGAATAAATAGTACAGCGTAAACTCACTGCTCTTCTGCCACTGTGTGGAATAAGACCTGCTCAGCACTTCAGTACCTTTAACGTGTGAGACTGTTAGATGAACAATCCCAGCTGAAACAAGATGAGCAATCAGGCTTTTTCAACCTGTGTCACACTGTCAGATTGGCTCTGCTTTTGCTCAGCATGCAGCTCTTCTCTGATTTCAACCACAGTCTTGTGCAAAGATCACAGGTAGAATACAACGGCCTGGTTTGATGTCGTACTGGTGTCAAAGAGAAAGGGCATAACCCCAACATGCTGAACATGACCTACCCTGGTGCCTGAAGTCAGGTTCTGAATGACCATCCCAACACTGGAGGTAGAAAGCTGAGAAAATTAAGAGGTTTTCATCCTAAAGCTGTGACTAGATAGGTTTTCCTTACAGAGACGCTGACTTGCCCATTTCAGAAGAGAGGTAAGGGTGGGGGTGTTGTGCTATGTGTGTATGTGTCGAGTGAGGAGAAGACAGGTTTAATTAATCTTAAATGCCTTTGCAATTCAAGGATTGTAGCCCTGGATCAGTTCCTCTACTAACATGATTAGCAAATATTGACTTTTGAGTACAATAATAATGTGTCATCTGAAACCCTTGATAAGTAACTTAAGTACTTCCTTAGCTTGCATCTTATTAAATTAGATGAGGTACGGTTGAGACACATAACACAAAGCCATTGAAATGAGAAATCAGACCTAAAGATTTTAGCATTGATTAAGAAAAGTCAAAAGTTAGAATAAAGATGAAACTCTGTGGCCCATATTTTGATCTGGATCCATTTCTGTGAGTACAGATTGCCTCACTCAAGGATTTATGCTGATGCTAGTGAGCTAGTCAAAATCTGTTTCAGTATTTACTAACATGGATATGTTTTCTTTGGAGTCCTTTAGCATGGAATGAAGTAATTTTTTTTCCATTTTTGCAATATTGTAATTGTCATAGTTATAACAAGGGTAAACATTTGCTCTTTGTGACTTCTTGGCATGCAATCCATCACTTGATTATGTATGATGACCATATAATGTCAGTTTTACGGAAGGTTAACTGGCAGAAGTTTTAAGCTTTTGAAGTTAATATAAGAGAGAAAAAGAAAGGCGTCACACTTGTGTGCCTGTGAATATAGTACGTATAACATACTCAAATCTGTTCATAAGGTTTAGTTTAAAAATGTGTACAGCAGCTCAACCAAGAAGGGAGTTAAAAGATGTGATATTCCTCAGATGCAACCTGACAAATCTTACTTTATTGATTAGTTTTCAAAAGCAGTGCAGTGAGAGCATTACACTTACAATAGACTTTGGAATGAGTAGTGGGGGGGGAGAAAAAAGCTCCAAATGTCATCAAAGCAAATGGTCTGTGAATGTTGCTTCAAAGCTAGTCATTAGTTGCCAGGGTGTTTTGCCACAAAGCTTGTAAAGAGGTTTTCCTGGAGGGGAAGGTATGACAAAATGCATTTCTTGGCAAGATGACTTCTGCTTAAATAGCAGGACACATTAATTCTTGCTTGATACATAAAATTAATTAGAGGATTAACATCTTTTATGAAATTTTGCCAGAGATTTTTTCCTTTTTACTGGGAATAGACCCCAGGCCTTTTCTGTACTCTAATGAAATTGCAAATTGACTTGTGTTCAAATGATGCTTGACTAAAATGAATAATTAAAAATGTATTGCTAACAATGAGATGGGTCAGCTGATCTTTTCAAGGATTAATTAGTTTCAAGAACCATCTTTTATATGTAACACAGCAAAAGCCAATGCCAGCCCACCTTTTATTCATGCAGTAGTTCCTCTTGAAGTCAATGGACCCATTCTACTCCCAATTATCCAAGGTTTTATTCCAGATTCAATCTGTTTAGAGTGGGTTTTCCTCTACAACAATTCAGAGAGGAGTTACGCCTGAAGGAGTTGAGCTGTTATTCTATCTACAATTCAACGAGCCGAACTCCTCTCTATTGGGAGCTGATCCAAAACCAAGCTGAACTGACGGGAGTCTCCTGTTTGTCTTCATTAAGCTTTGCCTAAAGACGAACAGTGTAACATCAGTGTAAGAACTCTGTGACTGTGAAAGGAATAGTGTTTAAATTTTCCATAGGTGAACAAGTGGATAAATGAAGAAAAGCTAAGACTAAAGGGAATAAGGAAGCCTGTGTGTGATTGTGTACATGCTTTTCCATGAAATATGAATAAGAAGGTTCAGGAACTAGGAAAAATGACTAAACAATTTTTCAGAAGCAGGTCAGGAATTTAATTCTCTGATTTTTTCAGGAGTTTAAAGTGTTTAATTTTCAAAAGCATCTAAGTGCAGTTAGTTTCTGTTTTAACATGTACCTTGAAAAATCTCATTGAATGCCTATCTGCTTCTCCACACCTCTGTGAAAGTAAAGTTCCCATCAAAAACAGCGACTTGCATACTGTGGCATCTAACTCTGGTGGATGCCACACAGAGAAATATTTGGAGGTTGAGTGGAAAGCTGGAAAAACTGCTCTGCCACAGTGATTCTGTCCCTTTTGGTACTTGAGTTAGTTAATTTAGGACTGATGTGGGTATTTGTGCACAATGCTGCCCTATGCCATGTAGAAATTTTCTCAGGTACTCTGAAAACTTAACCTTTAGCTTCATGTAAAGTGAGATTTACAGAGGCATAAAGGTGCAAAGGGAGCTCATGATTAGATTTGAGGACCCAACTGGTAACTTGCTGCTGAAAATCTTTCATTGATCTTTCACTTTTAAAATATGAAATGTCTGAGTTACTTCCCCAGTGTGTGCAAATAAGCATGTTTCACTTTTTAAATTCCTTAATCACCTTGTGTGTTTGTAAAAGGTCCCTTTCTACAGTGAGAATTTTAAAAAAGGAAACCTAACATTCAATTTCAGTGTTTTCTCAAAACATCTAAATCTCAAAATGCTTATTTCTACTTGCATTTTTCTGAGTTCCTGTCTCCAATGGATTTTTCAGATGTGTTTTATGTTGTGTTATGATGTTTCTAATTTGGGTGATGAAAGGTTAAAAGATACGCCTGTATGAAATTACTCAGTGGCTCTTGTGAACGAACATCAGAGCTTATTGAGTATGATCACTCTGTCATTTCTTTGGCTATGGCAAAGCTTTCAGATACAGTAGGACTAAGCTGGGATCCCCAGAGCCTACTGTGGAGTTTGAAGTGGGGCAAAAAGACATAGTTTCCTTGCCTGAGACCTGCTAGCCATGTGTAAAGAGACGATGCTCTGGAAAATGTTGTTTTTCTTTGGCTGCCCTTTAGTCAGATCTTCTCACTGCTGGCATTGTGCAGTCAGCTTAAAAGGTGTATTTAGCATTGAGGGATTTGGTAAATACTGCTTTATTGTGCTTCATACTCCCTACAGGGCATTCTGAAGAGATGAATAGTAAGTGTGAACAGGAAGAGCAAGTTTCCAGTCCTGTCAAATTAATTAGAGCAGTGTAGAATGAAGTGAGGTTTGCCGTTAGGTAGGTTCAAAACAGGCAAAGGGAATCACTCAGGCATACACAAAAATGTTACCCCACTTCTATTATTATTGTTTTCTTTTGAATCAGATATAAAATGTAGCTATGTTTTGTTAACCATAGCAAAACCTCTTTCAAATATTGGGTGTAAAAATAAAGTAAGCTGGATAGCAAAGCCCCGCTGTGGCAAAAGCAAAAGTTGCCAAGCGATGACGTTGCCCTTAGATCTGCTGTTCGAAAAGTGTTTGCTTACAGTTTTAAGGGAATTACCGACACCAAGCTTAATGTCATTTAATTCCGTAAAGACATTTTAGAGATTGACTCAGCTCGCAGCTGTAAAACAGTCCCTCTGATTTGCCAGCTGCCTTCTTCATAATACTCTGCGACTTGCCTTTTTCCTTACAGCAGCCCAAAAAAGCCCTTCTTGGAGTCATACTTGGGCTCTAGTTCATGTCTTTTCCTAAGTCTTTTCAGACAGACATCAATACGGTAGGTAAAAAGGGTCTGATCCAAATCCCGCTTCAGTCAGTGGAAAAGATTCCTGCTGAATGAAGTGAGGGCTGGATGAGATCAGTAGACCCTCTTTTTTCATTCCCTTCCCAGACAGGAGTAATCTCTATTGTGCATTTCCAAGCTCTGGTATGAAATGACTCAAATTCTGAGGCTACTGCTTCTCCTGAAAACTGGTCCCCAGACTAAACTTCATCTGATAAGAAAATTATTTCCCCCTTAATCACAACCCACCCTCTATTTTCTTTCCCTGGAAAGTCTTAATTTTTATTGTCCCTCAGTTTGTTTTCACATTTGAAGTGATAATTAAGCATATAACATATTTGTCCTGCACTTTGCATTTGCGTACATTTAGGCTCTTTCATACTTTTTTCTAACTAAGCCCTTTGTATTTTTGGAGCATTTTGTTATTCTTCTGTGACTTCCCTCCAATGCATAAACCTTTCTCTCGCTTGCATATGGTATCTGGAGATGTGAACTCTTTACCACAATATACTACAGCAACTATCCCCATGGACAAGAATATTTGGGTGAATTTAAGTTGATCCTTAGTCACCCTACACTACTTTTTGGTGATAAGGGAAAAAAGACATTTCCAGGCTCTAATTTACGTCATCCTAAAGCAGAGGTTTAAAACAGGTGAGACTGTGTCCTAAAGGGCCTGTTTCTCTACTGGGAAGCTTACAGGAGGGGAGTCTAGAAGGCCCAGTGTGGCTGTAGAATACATTTACCATAGACATATTCCATCCCATTAAGTGAGTCATGCCTTTGGAAATGTGCAACTGGAAATGTTATTCAGAGTGGCTTTGAAAGGAAACAAATGTTATGTCAAACAAAATAAATCTGTTGTGAAAAACTTATTCCGTTAACTTCTTATCCAGGGAGGCTAAAAAATATTAGGCATTTTTATAACCTTGGAAGCTCCTCCTTTGATGTTTATAGAATGGAAGGTTGTGGTTGTTGCTGCTGTTTGTGTTGAAAAGTGTTACAATGAAGATGCACCAGATTTCTAACACGAATTAACAAAAAATTATGCTGAAACATGAATGAAATGTTTCAGCATGCCCTGGATCCCATTGTCAGCTTAGCCTTAGGTTTCTTTTTTCTGATTTTGGTTCATAGACAGTTTCAAACTTGTTATGCTCAGCCTGATTCAGAACAAAATCACACATTAAATTTGGGATTTCCACCCAAGTTGACACACTGGAGTCAGCTCCCTCTCCATTTTGTTTTCCATACACAGCCTTCCTCAATCTTTACTTTTGTTCCTCTCTTTTAATATAATACAGGAATATTCACTTCCAATTTTTCTCTACTTACCCTCTTTTCTGAAGCTCCAGTTTACATGTCACTGTTGGCCTCTGATAAGTACAGCTTGTTCTCCAGCTGTCCATGTACTGTACTCGACTGTGAGGGTGTGGGAAGGAACACAGAAGGTCAGGGAGAAAATCTCATCCTTATACATTTTGGTCCAAACTTTATCTGATGTGAATCAGCACTGCTCAGCTGGCTGTTGCTGTGTGCCTTTAAGGAGCTCAGATCTCGCCATGGTACATTTCTGTGGCATTTAAACCCAAGGAAAAGGCACATCACTGAATGCTCTCTCCTTTTAGAGTGGCACAGTGGCATGGGAGTAAAAAATGTTGGCTCACTGAAAGAAAACATGATGAGGAGTCCTTCAAAAACTGACATTCCTGCAAGCAGGCTTTTGCCACTGATTTTCTTTCAGCTCCCTAACTTCAGTTTTTGGCGGCCAAGGAAGTCCTGCTCTAGGACCTACAGAGGGAAGATCGTCCACAAAGGGAATAGCTTTGGTGCTGGGGACAATAAGAGGTTTGGGGCCTGAAACTTAGAGGCAGACAATCCCTTCTCTTTTTGAGAGTATTTCAAAATCCTTTGGTTTTAATTCCAGTTTGGAAAAAAAAAGATGTTTTACAATTGCAAAACCCTCCATAAAAATGAGCGATCTTTCTCCCCACAGCTCCATCTGAAACAGATGGAAATTTCTTTAGTGAAGTGACCACTTAATTAAAAATATGCGATACCAAATTAATACCATTTCAGCAGGTACTGGGAGGACAAATGAAGACTGTCTAACCTTCTCCAGGTGTCTAAGACAACTATCTATTGTTTTTTAAGGTGTCTGGCAGCTGGTAAGTAATTTAAATGATGCTTGTCAGCTCCCAAATAGAAGAAATAAATGAACACAAAAGAGCAAGATTTCAATTAAAGTTCATCATGTAAAACAGGCCTCATGCCTTCCCTGACCACAGAGATTAGCTTTTGTGTCTGGAATTGCATTTAATAAACCTCCTCCCTTGACATGGAACATCTGCTCCCTTTAGGACTATTGTTTTACACCCATAAATAAAACATAAAATTATATTTTTGTCACTCTTCAGGCCAGATCTTCAGCTGGCATAAATCAATGGCAAGCAGTCAACCTCAGCAGAGCTCTGCTGACTTAAACCAAATGAGGATCTGGCCCTTGACGCTTTGGTGCTGAAGAAAATAATGGGTCTGGGCAGAGTGTGTGGGACATTGTTTATCAGAGAATGTGTGTGAAACTACGTGGAGCAAGTAACCACAAAGCATGATTGATCTCTCCAGCATATTTTAACACTTTTTTTTTTCAGTGTTTACTGAAACCTTTTAGGTAGTGCAGTCTTCTCAGATATCATTTTATGTTTGAAAAGCTTTCTAATTCAAAATGAAAAGTTATGCGTCGCTCCAGTGAACCTCTAGCTTCAATTACTTGCTGTGCAAATGGCTGGCCTGCATTTTGACCAATGTTTATGGTGCTTGGCAATTTTTCAGTAGCTACTTTACCCTGATATGATTAATTTCTTGCATAATATGAGGTTTTGCATGCATAGAGCTAAAATAATCCTACAAGGCAGAAGAGAAATAAAAGAGCTTGTGTGTTTCAGTTTTAAAAACATTTGAAACATAACATCACAATTTTAAGCGTGCCAATGATAATACAAGTTAGCCATGGATGAAGACTACCACAAGAGACATGAAGTTCCTGATGGGATTCGGCAGCATGAAAGCCATTACTTGGCTAGTAAGGTCAGCACACTAGATCATAGCTGGGCAGCCTCAGGAATAGGGAAGCAAGAGACAAACCTGGAGTTCATCATGCATGAGTGCAGCAATAGAAGGAAGAATGGCTACTAGTACTCGTTTGCTTTCATAAATGCAAAATCCTTCTCTACATGCCAGTATCCCTTTGTACCAGGAGCGTTCACATGTATTAACTTCCCTGAAGTTAAAGGCAATATCACTTGAATAAGCGAATTTTAATTTAAAAATATGTTTTGATTTAAGCACCTGAGAAATCTCACTGGTGTCAGGCGGGAAATCTGGGTTTGTGCTTTGCCTTCTTTATCAGGATCAGACTTTACAGTAGGAGATTAGATAGTGCCACAGCCCTAAAAGGACAAATATTTTTGACAGGATAGGAGGAGAATGCGCAACCACTAATGCGCTGTAAAGCAGAAAGACATTTCCATGGGCCCCGGCACCCAGGTCTCTTTGGGCTCTGTAAAAGGAGAAATATGGAGCGTTATCACCCAAGCTCTCTGCCAGCTGCTGCCACACCAAGAGATAAAACTGCTATGATTCAGTTCATCATTTAGAGTAAGACTGTAAATGCAAGCACATCCTCTTCAGTGATTTAAGCTAAAATATTGTGCTGTAAACACATGAGGCTCTTAGGTGGGCACGTGATCCCATCTGCTGATTCATGGGGAATATCATCTTCAGCAAAAGTTGCAAAACAGATCGCTGGAGGTGGCAACTTCTTAAACCACCTTCAAAGGAAGCCCTTAGGTACCTTCAAAATCCCAACCTCCATACTTTTATTTTATAAAACAATCACACACTTGTCACCTTAGTAGAACGTATGTCTACATTGCAAATTCCAGTACTCAGACTAGCTGTAAATGAGCTAACCATAAAGGAGTCTGCTTTCTGGCAGGATAAATTAGCCCATATGGAGCTACCACTGCCAAAAAGCAGGGTAAATTAGTCCTCTTGGTCTTCTCTGCTGTCTCATCTTGACTGTGTCCAGTATCCACAATGATTCATTTACAGCCAGCTTGGGCATTTCTGCATTGTCATGTGGACATACTCAGAGCAATATTGTTATTATTGCTTTAACATCTACAAGAGCACAGGAACTGAGCCCAACATGTGTTAGTTACCTTTTGCCTTCGCCTTTTAGCTCAGACCAGGGGTGCCAAGTCGGAGGGGACAACACAGCAGCATGACTTCAGTGATTTCTGCTTACATGGAAGTACCCAAAGTAGATGGTCATCTTGGGTGATAATGAATACTGAGTCATCTGGAATGCAGGAAATTACCTTACAGCCACAAAGATATGCTACAGAGAAGCACTTGATGCTAAGACTTGGGAGATTTTTTGATTTTTGATTTTTTTAAGTCAGCCAGTTTTAAGTTAGTCCTTTATTTTTTCTTTATTTTAAAATAAAACAGCAATATATGTGGGATTAATTGATCTACCCTGGGTAACTCCGCCAGTTTGGTCCTTCAAGTTCCAAAGAGACCTAATCAAAACATTACTCAGGTTTTAACATTCTTATTTAATATCTAAAGACAATGTTTTTGTGGATCTCAAACATTTTGAGTGGTTTTGAATGAAAAAGAAAATTTTAAAAATTAAGAAACTTGTTAGAAAATAAGCTGAATTAGCTGAATTCATAACTAGTCCTGAAGCAACATCTATCCCTGAAATGTGAAGCAATGTGGAACTTCACAAGGCACCTATATGGACAAAAGAAACAGAACATTGAGCAAAGTTCGATCGAGACTTAAAATTTCAGATCCCTGATAGGTAGGAAATTACTCAGTATAGATACACTTATACACTTCCACTGACATGAAATGCTTAAGGCAGGACGGCTTGTTTCAGTCAGGTGAAGTAAAATAAGTTATGCTGATAAAACTGCACTGGCACCTCTGCATCTGACAATGAGCACATTGGCACAGCTGTTGGGCAAACAATTACACCCAATTTAAAATCCACATGCCCGCAAGATCTCTAACGTCAATTCTAAATATACCATGTTAACAGAATTCTGTAGGTTTCAGAAATTAATTTCATCCAATAGGGCAGCGTTTTAAAACCAGATAGTATGAAACATGAGAATCCACTTCAAATTTCTGGATGACTTATGTGATCTTCCTCAGTATCACGAAGAGTGAAGAAGACAAGTTTAAAATGCCCCAGTGCTATCCAGTTTCCCACTCAGTGTTCTGCCCTGTCTCGCCTTTGCAGCAAAAAGGGGCAGAGCAATCAGCATGTAATGAAATCTCCTCCAAAATGTGAATGCAGTCCTTTCTTCTTCTGTATTTACTTACAGATCAGGGTACCCCTGAAGAACTATAAACAGCTGAGAACGAAAAATAAAAGGACCTCTGAAAAGTTTTATGTCCTCCAAACTATAAATGTCAGGTGGCAATACTAGGCAGTTTATTTTTCTGTAGAAATATATAATTTTTTTCCATGAAAATATTTTTTCTGGGAAAAAAAAAAACACCCTAGCTCATCACTGGCAATTTTATGAAATATATATAAATTTGCAGCAATACTGATGAATGTCTTTGATAAGGAGAGATGACAATTTATTTTTTTCTCCTTCCCAAAAGAAAATAATGAGCATATTAAAATGTGCTCACATCTTTGGGTTTTGGTGGTTTGGATTTTTTTTATTTTATTTTTTTTAGATAGTGGAGAGGTAATGAGAAGGACCAAACAGAAGAAGTATGTCCAGAGATCTGTATTAAAATACAGATAAGGCAAAATTTTGGTATAGCAGCAACAAACCACAATGGGCTGGGTAACTTCAGGAACAGCATTTGCCAAACCAAACATTACATTTTTACCAAGGTAAGGGCCAGCATGTGATGAGAAATGCTGGAGCTGAGCATGTGCACATGGCTGGGGGGCAAGGGGCACACACACCATTTTCTGAAGGTGGAATTCCTCACTACTGTGCTTTCCCTCCCCAATTAAGGGTTGAAATGAGCCACTGGAATCTACTGTATATCCTGGGGAAATGAATGCCCTGGCTGCTTTCCAACTCGTATTTCTCTCTTTCTACAGCAAACAAACAATAGGCCAAAAGTAGGATGTTGTATGTCACTCTGGGAAAAAAAAAAAAGTGAAGTATTGATAAACTGAGATTAATTTTTACAAAAATGTTTATATCAAGTGCATATGCTTTGCCTCTTGGCCATTATGGAAATGTCAGGGGTTTAATTGGCAGCTGTGAATAGCAGCACCTGCAAACAGCTCAGGGCTTGTTCTTGTGGTCTGGCAACATTCTTACTTTATGCTTTAAATAAAGGCTTACTCACTGAGACAGAAATAACTGACAGTGGATGATTGATGATTGCCCATCACGCAATGGGCTGACATCTACCATTCACTGAATCCATTTACAATTCCACTTCCAGATTTCATTAACAGGGCCAAGACATCTAGGAACAGGATTGATACAGATGGCAGCTCAGTTACAGAGTTCAGCTGATGCTGATCGTATGTTAAGCATGGAAAACAGATTACTATGAGCTCCAATCTATCTCATGTGGTACATTTTGGAAACCCTATCTGTTTACTCCAGGTAACCTTTTATAGTTCTATTTATCCTGCCTCGTTTCAAACCAGATAGCAATTTTCCATAGTGGAGAATTTATAGTGCCATTTACAACATGCGTTTATAAAAGACTTACCTCCGTGAAATATGAAGACAAGATTTTGGCATTCTAAATGTTCCCTTTTTGCTTAAGAAGGATCAAAAAATGTGAGCACATAAAATCCGTGATCTCCCTCATCACAAATATCCTCTTCTGAGCAAAAGAAATGGCTCACTCACCAGCGCACACCTGTGTAGGTCTCAAACCCCAGTGGCTGCAGAGCTCAGAGGCAAATAAAGAAGTTTCCAGCTAGAGGGGCCAGTCCCACATTGCTCAAAACTCCTGCTGACCTCTGTCTGAGATGGGACATAACATCCTGCTAGTCCTTGTTTTTATCTCAAGTTCATCAGGTTTGGCATGGGCTGTTTTTCAGGAAGGCTGAAGAAATGCAATTTTCCATTTTCATTAAGAAGCTAGGCCAAATATCAAATATGAAGTTCAGTTTTCAAATCCCAGAAAGTCTGGAGTTGGTCAGACACAGGATTTCAAGTCAGCTCGCTGTTAGCGTGAGGAACATTTCCAAAATTCAGAGCCCCCTTCATATTGAGGGCTTAGGCTTAGACACTTCTCCTTTGGGTGGAGCAGTAGAAAGTGGTACTTTTACTTTGGCAAAAGTAAACAGTCAAAGCCTAGAAAACACTCATAACAGCCTATTCCATGCAAGTAAACAGCCTTAAATAACCCAAAGCAAGGAGAGTAAGCAGAGCAAAACCCAGGTATAAAATCTCATCCAAGTAACTAAGGGTGTCACTTACTGTGTTGATGCAACTGCTCTATAACAACCGGGGCTCTCAGAGCAGCTGCCAGAAGCTTCAAGGAGTCAGTCTTAATTTTCATATCAGTCCACAAGCTTAATTTTAACATCAGCCCAGCTTTCAAAACCCTCTGAACATACAGTAGACCTTTTGTTGGCTTTTCTATGCTTTTTTCCTTCTTGAAGTCATTGTAGCTTCACTCTCTTCCATTATGCTATTAGTAAGGTCTTCTGAAATCCAAATTTGTGCTGTTCTTATTCATACAGCCAAAAGATGGTTCAGTGGAAACTGGTGTTAATATGGATCTTTAGCAGGTGCAGAGATTGCCAATTTCCAGGCTGACACTTGTAATGGCTTTCCTGAAATAGCTCTGTTTCATCTCAGACTTTCTGAGCCAAATCCATTCCTTCCATATTTCAATGAACTGTGTACATTTAGGCCACTGCTTCAACCTCCCTACATAATTGCATGCAGTCTATCTTGTAAAAAATCAGTGGTTATTTTCTTTATTATGATTATGTAAAACAATTAAAGATGATCACACACAAACTTGAGAATTAACATTGTGCAAATATTTAGACAGAAGTTAAACCTAAGGCTTTTCCCCCCCTTTCTAGATGAAACGTGGAAGTTTTGTTCCAGAAAAAACATTGTCCAGTTTAGCTAAAGACAGCAGGAACAGCCTTCCTTGCCACCTCATTATATAAAAAACTCCACACTTCATGTCTGTGGGCCTTCTCTTATGTGGGCCACCACTGGTAGTAATAGATGACAGAACAGAGGTTTTCCAAGAAATTCCCCTAAAGCTGAAAGAAGTACATTTATGCAATATTTTTAAAATCAACAAGGCAAAAAAGGTTTTTAAAGCTTGTCATAGATACACAAAAAATACAGCAGCTGTAACAGAAACAGTGACACCTTGCTTTGGAGATGAGTATGCACAAGTTTTAAAAGGATTTTGAAAACTAACTTTTTTATTCCAGCTTCTGTAATTCTGGCTTGGTTGATAGATCTTCACTGAATTTTTTGCTGTCTAGCACAAAGGTGGAGGTAGTGGAATATTTTTGCTATTCTTTGTAAACATCCCATTAAAAGAACTCTAAGAAGCTACTTCAGCCTAGCACTCAGGGGGGTGGTCACAGCCACCTCTCCACAGCAAAGACTGGAAGCAGCACTTTAAAGTAAAACATGTGCCCTGGTACTCTGTTGAGCAGGGGCCTAAAAAAAATGACAGATACACCCCAAAGTCAAGAAGAAGAAAAGTCCACAACTGGCTGAGACACAGGCATCTACTTCACTGCCATCTAAAATGACATGAGACACATCCCATCCATAACAACAAAAAATCTCTAGAGAGACCTTACTCATGTCCCAGGAGCGGAGACATAACAAGTCTACAGATCCTTCTTTTTTTTGTTTTTAACTCCTGTAAATCCTGCTTTATCAATTTTCAGACAGCAAAGAGATGAAACAGGAGAGTTAATACATTAAATAGTGTTTGAAGGATCTCTGCCTCTGCCTCATATTTACATCTAGACTGAGGGTGCTGCAGTGCGGCTTGTAAAGTCAGAGAAAGGTATGTCCAGCAGGAAAGAGCTCGATTTGTGGGTGGAGCGATGTATTGTGACAGTCTTGCCATTTACCAGGACATGGAGCACTTCCCCTATGGACTGGAGCACCTGCTTCTGTGAAAACAGGCTGAGAAAGCTGGGGCTGTTCAGCCTGGAGAAGGAAATGTTGTGTGAACACCTCACAGCACCTTCCAGTATCTGAAGGAGACCTATAGGAAAGCCAGAGGACTCTTCATTGGGAACTGTAGCAACAAGACAAGGGGGAATGGGTACAAATTGAAAGAGAGGAAATTTAGGTTGGATATTAGGAAGAAGTTCTTTACTGTGAGAGTGATGAGACACTGGAACAGGTTGCTCAGGAAGGTTGTGGATACCCCAGCCCTGGCAGTGTTCAAAGCCTGGTTGGATAAAGCCTTGAGCAACCTGGCCCATGGCAGGCAGGTTGAGATGATCATGATCTTTAAGGTCCCTTCCAACACCTTAACATTTTATGGTTCCACGATTCTTTGACACAGGCTGCCTTTGATGGGGTTCAAAGCTCCAAGGCAGACCAGCAGTGAGGGCAGCTGGAGCACACCTGCATCTGAGGCACCGAGTACAATAATCACCAGGACATGAGTGATGAAGAACATCTTGGGACAGTCATATTTGCTACTAGCCTAGCTAATTCCCTGAGAAAATGTCTGAGCAGACTTTTAGGTGGTTTGGTTCTTTGTGACTTTGTCGTATTCCTGTCCCCAAATGTCCCTTACAACCATAGGATAATAGGGGAGACACAGATGCCTCCACCAGCACATGCCAAGGACTCCGCTTACACCCTTAATTATTGCTTACTTTGACTTTTTCTCCAGGGGCATCAACTTTTTGTACCAAATAAATGCTAGCCAGAGGAAATTTTTGTGCTTTAAATTGTCTAAATCCATGCATGTGAATTTGGGACAAACATACTGCCAGGGCTACTTCTGAATGTAAAACCTTCAATGATTTTGATACTCTCAGATCCTGCCAAAAATGGGCACAACAGGTAAGTATAAAAGGGAGAGGGAGAGGGAGAGGGAGAGGGACAGG